>JBAMNC010000033.1:3710000-3892500 GCA_037902135.1 Cetoscarus ocellatus | reverse complement strand
ATTTACCGCACTTTATCGCTACACCTTGCACTCACAAAATATGTGTATTCTAACTGTATATTACTACCATGTAATATGTTTTTTTCATGATGTGTACTGCTGACCTCTTGGCCAGGTCACCCTTGTGAAAGAGATCTTGATCTCAATGGGTCTTTTATCTGGTTAAATAAAGGTTAAATAAATAAAACAAAATAAAAAAATATATATATTTTTTATTTTTCATCATGAATTTTCCAATTTATTGTTTTACAAAAGAAAGACAAAAGCATTTTTTTCTTGATTAAGATGTCACATTATAGTTATTTACTTGCATTTCAGAACAGAAAAAATAGTTTTAGTTGTTCAAAGTTATGCTTGATTACTTTTTGGACTTTTCAGAAAAGCCCAGTGAGACGCCACAAATTTCAGTATGAAAACATGAATTCATCTTGAAATTCCTTATTCCTGCTAAAAATGTATGTACAATAGCAACATTTTCAGTTTTAAAGCAGTTTTTAAAATATTCCTAAAATAATTGTTTTTTTTTTTTTTAATTTTTATGATTTTTTTTTTTTTGGTGAGATGGCAATGTAATATGTTACACTTTGGAGAATGACCTCAAATAGAATAGAATAGAATAGAATAAACCTTTATTCGTCCCACACGGGGAAATTTGCAATGTTACAGCAGCAAAGGGGAACAGCGTTGATAAAGAACAAGTATAAAAATTGTATAAAAATAGCATGAAAATAGCAGTATGTACATTATTCTACCAATATAAATATAAAAAGGGCTTGAATACAGAAACTAAAAAGCAAATCCTATAAGGATTATTTACACATTCACAAAGTAATTGCACATGAATGTAAGTGATTGCACATGGATGAATTGCACATTGTCAAGAGAGTTAGCACAGTAATTGTACATTGTAATTGCACATTGTTAGATAATTGTTCAGTTTATGGTGACTGGGAGCAGTGCTGGTTGTAAAGTCTAACAGCAGCAGGCAGGAAAGACCTGCGGTAGCGCTCCTTCATGCACTTCGGGTGATGCAGCCTGTCACTGAAGGAGCTGCACAGGGCTGTCAAATAATCATTATGTTTATGGTGTTCATTTAAGGAACTAAAGCTGGAACTTCTTTTCTTCCTGTTTTCTTAAAATTTTATGTGATGAATGGATTGCTTGCTTTATTTAAACTAGGGTTTTATGTGTTTTGCACACGTGTTTTTGTCACATTTACTAGAAGCCCTTGTGCTGCATTAACAGTTGAAAGAACAGACAGTTTTAATAGCTCTCTGTTTTGCCTCTAAGTATCTGATAACCTGTTAAACAACCTGCATAATTTTTCTCATCCTTTCTTCCTCCCTCTTTTTTTCTCTGCCTGTCTTCTCTGACTCTAAAAACTACTGGCAGTATTAAGAAAATATATCCCCCAATCTCCCACCTAACATAGTTGAGCTGGCAAAATACTGCCCATTCCTCAAGATTCCATCCAAGTGGGACATAAATTTTCACCTCCTAAAAGCCAAAATAGCATCGGTCTGAAACATTCTTGGCGTCTCCTGTCGATACTTGCTCTGCAGACAGAGTTTTATGAGCTTAAAGGCTGGAAACGATCTAGCACGTGTCTACGTTTATTAATGAAACAGTGCTCTGTCTCTTTCAGTGGATGCAGGCATAACCACAGAGGATTCCTTCGATGAGAGGGGCTGCCATTGTGATGTCACAGTTGAGGATCTGTCCTCTACGCTCAAAACTGTCATCAGGGCTGTCAGGTAAGCTCCAACTACACCTTTGTTTGACATAAAAATGATCACAATGCTGTTATCCCCTGTAATTTCATTAGGACCTGCACTTTGCCAACCACTATCCAGGCAGACCTGATTTTCCATAGATATTGCTTCATTTATTGCCTCTGTGTTAAAAAAAAAAAAAAAAAGAGTCTGACATTTTGGAAGTATTGCTGTCTGATGTTAAAAATAAAGCTGCTGTCAGGACAATGATAGGAAACTTGGGAATACTGCTACTTGACAGTTTCTTGCTCAGGAGCTGTAAAGTCTGGAAATACCCTCCTAGAAACCATATAGGCATGTCAAGTATAAGGCTGTATTAAATAATCCAGGCCAAGGCAAAGTCAAGAGCAAAATGTATCTATGAACTCATAAAACATGGTTGTAGTTGCAGTGATAAAGCCCATTCAAGGTGGCTTCCATATTGGAAATCCTGCAAACATAACACCCAAACCTGTCAGTCAGATTAGTCATACCCCAAATTATTTATAACTCTGAAGGCCATATCAGACCACACAGTTCTGGACAGAGATTGACTCAACAGCTGAGTTGCTGCCAAGCATTAAGAATTGATATCACAATCATTTTTGTCTGATTGTGCTCTTGACAAACATCGCATCCCTCATAGGGGCCGAAGCTGAAGTGTATTTTGGTGAGTTTTAGATGAAATAAACTGAAATCTTCTTTGGGGTCTCTGCACTGGACACGTGAACAATGTTTTACTTTCCGTTTGTCGCACCTCAGTGTTTTAGTAAAAAACGTACATCACTCTAATTTATGCACAAATAGAATAAGACATGCCAGAGCAAAGGTCAGAGTCATAATGCTCTGCTTTTTAGCACAATATCTCCAGAACACTCTGAAGGACTTTCTTTAAACTTTGCAAAAAAATGTCCTTGTTGACTCAAAGATGAACTGATTCAGGGTTAGGAACAGCACCTGACACCACCTAAATGCAGCTGTTGTTGTTTTTTTGGTGGGTCAGTTTGCTCAACCTATTATCACTGTGGCAGCAAAAGAAAAGTAACGTAACAGAGTGAATCTCAGGTTTTCAGGCGAAAATGCTGGTTTGAAAATATACAGAAAATGAAACACACTTTCTAACAGAAAACTAAATGTTTAATAAGGGAGGAACATTTGGGCACACTTGTTATGGCCACATGTAGGCAGGTATATTTTTACAAAACTAAAGTTTTCTGTGTGTTTTGGCTTTCTGCCCACATTAACAGCATTTTGGGAAAACCCCTGCTAAGGTGAAGATTTTTTATAACTCAGTTTAGGATGTCTCTGTGTGGACAGGAAAATGCTCAAAACGACACATTCTGCACTGCCCACTCTATGTAACATTCTCACTGTTGTTACCTCCCCCAAGGAGGTTATGTTTTTGCCGGCGTTTATCTGTCTTTCTGTCTGTTTGTCTGTTTGTTTGTTTGTGTTCAAAATAACTTGAAAAGTTCTGAACGGATTTGGATGAAATTTTTAGGAATTGTTGGAAATGGGATATGGAAGAACTGATTAAATTTTGGGACTGTTCCGGATGACCTTGGCGGAGGTCTGCGCTCTCTGAGTGCTTTTCTAGTTTAAATATGTTGAGCAGGCATTGCTAAACTGTTGCTGTTTCAAGTGTTGATAACTGGACTCCCTCACTATGATGCTGCTTTTAACATTTGACAATGTTTTGGATGTGACCCGGTGTTATTGTTTCCCAAGTTACTGTGTTGACTGGTGACCCATGGTTGCTCGCAAACATATTTGCCATGGTTACAACAGATGTTGAAACCTACAAGATTACCCAAAAAGCTTGTTAATTGCAGAAATTGATAAAGATAATCAGATTTTACTTGAACTAAAATATACATTAAGAAGCGTTTACTCAGTATGCCTGCAAATACCAATTAACACAGTCGCAAAATAAACCATAACATCTGTCAGACTTGTACTTGAAATGAATCTGCATTGGCATTGAAAATAAAAAGGTTGCATACAGGGACATTGTAACAAGGTAATAAACAATGATAAAAGGTGGTTTATGCATGTAGGTGTTTTCGTGTGAACAGCTAAGAAGAAAAAAATCTAATCACAACTAAATGAGCTTTTTACCATTGATAAAAACTTGGAACAGCCTCAAAGAGATAAAGTTAAATAATCATAAAGGTATATTTTTTCTGTTTCCAAAAGAACATGCCAGTATTAACTATCATTACTATCCATAAATTGCTTTTTACTTGGGTAATATATGCTTTGAATTCTATGTTACACCATTAACCAACACTGCCAGTAAATAAAAAGTCAGTTATCAATAAAAAAGTGTCTGGTAGATTTTCTCACCCATTAGCAAGAGTTGCAGGTGGGCAAAAAAGTTATTTTCCAATCCTGTACTGAGTAGATATTGAGGTCAAAGGTCAAGGTTGTAGTGCTTTGCCTTATAAAGCTTTTAAAATTTATAGAAATCACATAACCTTAAAAATCAGCCCAGGTTTTCTTCTTCAACCATCCCTGTGCTTTCATGGTGCCACACACTATTAACCATGCACATGCATAAAACTGCCAGGTGGTATTTCTTGTTTTTCTTATAGCTTTATACAACTTTTAAAATCACTGTCAATCAGCTACTTTGACGACAGTAAAACTCTTCTTGTTGTTCATTTTTCCATTTTTTGCTATCTTTTGATGGACTGTTGATCCTGGCACCATGCAGAGTTGTGTGGTTGTTTTCTGAAATTCATATTAGGAGTTGCTGTTGGCCTGAAGCCTTCTTGCTTATCTGAGAACCTGTATTGTTCATTTCGGTACATTGTGTGGCCTATGGAAGTGATAAAGGCCACCTCTGCTGTATCCATTGATTCTAAATCCACAGTGATGCCTTATTGAAGAGAAGAATTGGCGCTCAATTGGTGATGTCACTGAACCACATCCCCCCTCTACGAATGGCTGCTTTTTGGCCATATGTGACTAATTCTCAGCAACAGAGCTGATGCCAGATTCAGGTCACGTCACGTTTTCGATTAGTTGTTTCCTTTTCTTTGTTGGCTTTTTGTTATGTGTAACTATTGATCAGAACGTTAATGAATAATTCATTTGTGAGGGACTAAATAAATTATGATTTGTTACTGGCAGGATGTATTTCTGAGGTGTCATGGGTATTTAAGATTATGACAAATGTAGTATTTTATCTCTGTCAGTGTTGAGTGTAAAACTCTACTACCTTACAGTCAAACATCCTCATGAAGGGGAATAGAATCAATAACATAACATAACAACACGGACCCCTGTCGCTTTCCCCTCCACATGTATAATTCTGGATGTAAGAAACCTACAGCCACACGAGTGCACAGGTTCAAATGGTGTTTGGTTCCCTGAGGCACACTGTCTTTTCCTTTCTGCACCATGGTCCTCTCTTTATCAATATAACCTTCTGTTGGATTTCTGGGTATGCCTGCAGGGGTCTTAGAGAGTTTTGTGTGTGTGTGCATATGTGAACAAGCTTCTGTGTGTGTCCTTTTACACTGGCACCAGCACCCTGT
The DNA here is from genome assembly GCA_037902135.1 of Cetoscarus ocellatus. Classification (NCBI taxonomy): domain Eukaryota; kingdom Metazoa; phylum Chordata; class Actinopteri; order Labriformes; family Labridae; genus Cetoscarus; species Cetoscarus ocellatus. Next base: position 3,887,207 of record JBAMNC010000033.1, on the reverse strand, counting down.
GAGATGAATGTTTGTCTAGCTGGCGCCAACAGATTCTCTCACACTGCTGCTTCTTCTCACCCTCCTCATATTTTATTTATTGTAAAAATGTCCATTTTCACCTTCAAACGAAGCTTAATGTCAATTAAAAAATTACAGGTTTTGGTGAGGAAAACCGACTTCCTAGCTAAGTATGATCATGATCTTGATTTGACCACAGAGATTTAGGACAGAAGAGAGAAGATTTTCTATATTAAAATTAAATTAACACTCAACCAAAGCTAATGTCATGATTTCAAAACTGTAACACAACTGTAGACATATATTACTTCTAAAGCATTAAGTGCATCACAGAGAAATGAAAGACAGGGGAAGAGGGGAAATATAAAACAGTTGGTAAAAAATTGAACACAATTCAATAAGTCAAACTCATTACTTCAGTAATGCAGACATACAGCAAGCAGGCAGAAAACTCTCTCCTTGGTGCTTGTTTGGGTCACAAGAAGAAGATTAAAAAAGCTTTTGTGTGAAGCCTTCAATATTTTCCCCTTAAACACTTAACTGTAATCACTTTTTCTGTCCCTGTCTTTATTTTTACTCTACTCTGCCTTTCAGACTGAGTAAAATAAATCAACTTAGAGGTTAAAACCAACATATGCAACAATTTTACTATTTAAGACGTAAACTGATGAATAAAACTGAATATATGTGTCTCTTTTGATAGCCTGCGAAGTAATTTAGCACAATCAGTACATTTTCATGAACATACTGGTCTTTACTAATTTCCTATAATTACTTTTATTGATGTCTACAGCTGAGGCTGCATAGATTAGCTGTATAGTCAATTAGCTGTCAGCCATGAAGTTAATTTTTATCTAATAGCCCTAACTCAAACACTTTATTAACAGATTAATTTTTCTGAGTCTTATCTGAGATGGAGTCTAAATTCTTATATTGTGGCTTCTGTAACACAGAGGTTGGGGGATGGTTCTGCCTTATGTAATGGGCTTACACGCACATTATTGTGCAAAAACCTTTAAATAAAGTATGCTCTTTTTTATGTACTTTCTTAGGGATGCGAGGTATTGAATTTCTGACAATATCTGATATGCTGATATTTCTAAACTCTTTATCACCTATACCGATATCAACACTTTTTTTTTCTTTTGTCAAGAGCACAAAGCCTCCAATCGACCTGTTCCTTTCATGGTGAAAGTCTGTTTGTGTTAGAAACAGATGTGAGGCAAGAGACACAACATTGTATCTTTAATAAATTATCCTTTTTATATCATAAGTGGCCATACTTTGATGATGAGGATAACCATCATGGTAAATTTAATAACTATCTTACAGCCAAAACATTGGATTGAATATGGTCAATTTCTAAGGCCAAAATATTGGCTGTAAATGTTTGCAAAACCTTTTTATATATGCTTCAAATATATTGAATATTGAATCATGTTGTATTGTTGTCTGTAGTGTCGTATAGTGTATATTGTTATCATATTTTATAGTAAAGTCACATATTGGTTGCACTGTTCTCTGTTATCATGTTGTGCTATATTCTGTTGTACAATGATGTCAGCTCATTTTGTACCGTACTATACCAAACTGTAAGGTATCATATTGTACAGTAAATCATCTGTAGTAGTTTACTATGTTGCTTACACTGACTCATATTGTACTGTACCATACGTCATACCATATTCCACATTAGTTTACCGTGTCATATAGAGACAGTCTAAGGCAGGGGTCTTCAAACTTTTTTACATAGAGGGCCGCATAAACGACTGAGACACTGCTGCACCTCACTTTTAGTGTATTTAAGTTAAAGTTTTAGGGTTTACGGGTGGGTTATCATCTGTCAAGAGGCCCTTGTAACCCTGGGTTATCACTGTATTCACATCTAGTCAGGATGAGAATAACCTTCTGAGCAGCAGAGATTATCTTCACTGTCAGACACAAAACAAGAGTAAACTGCAAGAATGTTGGTGCTTGAAGATGAATATTGCAATATATTTTGTAAAAGAGACCTTGTGACAAGGTAAATGTGGCAGAAATGGGCATATTTGATGGTATATGCTACTGTAATCAAAATGTCTTTAATCATTCAACTGTTTCAGGGTCTAATTTAGATAGGCAGCAGGCTGCATTTGGCCCCCGGACCATAGTTTGGACACCCCTGGTCTAAGGGAACTTCCACAAAACATCATGTCTTGTCAGCACTGAGGGGGAAAATAAACTGCAAACTGCTAAGAGACTGCCAGCTGCCCATTTTGTACAAAAAATAACAAAAAATCAATTTTGTGTATATTTTATCCAACCAAAAAAAGAGTCAAGTAGAGGAACACTGTCTCTTTAAGCCATCCACAGCAAGAAGAATTTGGTCATAAATATTTTTCCACTTCAATTTGATATTTGCGATAGATGTGATGGAGTGGTGCAGGAATGAGCCCAAAAATGCGAGAGTGAGTTAGCATTTAGCACTTTCTGGTTCCCAACCCCCTATAGTTAATGGGATTTAGAATACTGGTTTCAGATAAGTGTCTGAAATAAGGTTCATGGTGAACACACACACACAAAATTTCCAGGGTCTAATGAGAAATAATAAAATGCATCTGATGTTGCCTGCTTTTGAATTTTTAACTGTTGTTGTGTCTAATTAACTGCTAACAAGGACGACAAAAATGTCCAGGGACCCGATGGCAACCATTTCTGATCTCTTTTTACTAATCAATTATTCATACACTATTGCCACAGCCACAAGGACTAACTTGATAAGGTTAGTCACTCAATTATGAGGAAACTCTCAAACAAGAGGTCACAATAAGACGTTACACTTTGGAATTATTGTGGTTACTTCTGAATTGAACCGCCGTGTTGTAGTTTCATTGTAGCTTACAAGGTCTTCACTCTTTCTGATTACATTTGGCCTAAAAAAAATCATCAAAGTAGGTTTTTTGGTAAGATTGTCACAAAGAGCAGAACCTGCAAGTTTCATAATTTTTTGTACGCTACAGAGCTCATTTTCAGCAATGATCTCAGCAGTGAAAGCTGCAAGCCCACTAAAAGACCATTGGCTTTTAGTGGGCTTGCAGTTGAGGGAACCAGCGCGATGCGTACTTCCATGTTGGCCTACATAAATATGTCAGGTTTGCAACACAATACTGCTGTATCTATTGTACCTTAATGTACCAGACTGCATCAAGATACAGTAAGGTACAAGCACTGAATGGTATTATATCAAATTTTAGCAAAATATGCTGTACTGGTGGTAATTAGGACAGCATATTACTTACTTATTTTTTACAAAATTGTCATTGTGGATGACTGTTATAAAACAGCCAGTTGGTTATGGCAATAACTGCTAGATAATTTTCTCACATTTCCATGTTTGGAAAGATAAATATGATGACTTTTTATCCTGTTTTGTTTTCTAGTTAAGTAACTCTGTCAGTCTCCTTGTATGCGCTGTCCGTCTGTTCCTCTACTGTCAAACACAAAAACAGATCACTACTACTACCCAGCACTGGTCTGTCTGCCCACCCAGCAGGCCCTCTCCATGGGCAGCCAGAGCCCAGGGCTTTCCCAGGGTGTCGGGTTGAAGGCTGGACACCCCCCCTTCCTACTCAGGACTGTTATTACAGAGGGTCATCTGTCACCATTGTTTCCATTTAGACAGTGAGAAAAACAGGCAACTGGAGAAAAGCTGAAGCCACCGGGGAATCTAGATGTACCTCGTACAAAGATCCATTTATCTGTAACAATATTATTCGTACAGCAGGGGCTCTGTCCACAAAATAGGAGGAGATAGAGGGGTTCACTCGAATTTCAGAGTCCTTTCATCGTAGCTGTTATGGACCTGACAAGAGAGCCTGGGAGATTTGGTTTCCCAGTACATTTTCTTTTAAGTGAATGATCTTGTAATAATGTTTTCTTTGTTACGCTCCAAAAAAAGATCAACAAGTGGAGAATTGTACAGGCTGCATGTTGGTTTTACTAAGTCGCTGCTACCATCTAGTGGTTGGTAGCAGGGATTACATTCTCCTTTGCACAGCACTGTAAGTATGACAAAATTCAACAAGAAAAGCACTCAGAGAGCGCATACCTCCACCAAGGTGATCAGGATCAGTCCCAAAATTTAATCAGTTCTTCCATATCCCATTTCCAACAATTCCTGAAAATTTCATCCAAATCCGTTCAGAACTTTTCAAGTTACTTTGAACACAAACAAACAGACAAACAGACAGGACAGACAGATAAACATAACCTCCTTGGCGGAGGTAATAAGTGACATGACCTTTTTAAGGTAATAAACTTCAAAAATATTTTCTGAAGACATGTGGGATCAATGCAGATTATGGGACTTTTAAAATAATTTCTTCCTTGATGTATTTTTTTTATAGCTTTATGTGTTTGCCTCAGCATTTTCATTTTTGTCTGTTTTTGTGTGCGCATATTTAGGATCATGAAGTTTCATGTGGCTAAAAAGAAGTTTAAGGAGACGTTGCGCCCTTATGATGTGAAGGATGTTATCGAGCAGTACTCTGCAGGACACCTGGACATGCTCTGTCGCATCAAGAGCCTTCAGACCAGGTCAGCAAACAAGAACTTAAAGTTATACACGCATGTAAAGCGCAACACATCATGGAAAAAAAGTTTTTTTTTTACCTGAAACTCCTTTTTATGTCATTTTCATTTTCTCATTTCCATTAAGATATTTTAATCTTCACACAGAAGGATGTCATTTGTAAATGTTTCACTCTTAAGTAACTTCTTGTGTGGAATGAACTCCCTCTCTGACCAAAACTTTAAACTTTGTTAGATGTTTAAGTGTTCTGTAAATGTGTATGTGTCCCCTCTCTCTCTCAGACTAGACACTGTAGTGGGTCCCCCTCCGAGGCCTTTCAGCAGCCGCAACAAGACCTTTTCCTCTCCCTCCCTGCATTTATATTACAGCCAGGCCCGGAGGAAACAGTCTCCACCGGGGTTAGACCGCACCCCCACCTGTTCTGCTTGATAAACCTTCCTGCTAACAAACCATGATGATGCCACATCTGGGTCAAGCAGCTTATGTTTACATGATTTGCATCTGAAATCCTCTGAATTTGGTCAGCTTATAAATGTTGATAAAAGTCTGTGACTGGGTTTCTGTGATTTGATTTGGATGCAGGACTAAGCTAAATTCAGCATATTGCCATGAATAAAGCTCAGTGTCCACTGTCTCACACAGCTGATGAGCTTTCTCTAACCATTTATCTACAGCTCTTCAAACAGGAAAGTGACAAAGCGACTCTTCTGAAGGAGGAGACTTGAGATGGGTTGAGCTTACTGATATAGTTCTGATTCACTGAATGGCAAAATGACCACATAGAAATTCACCAATTTAACTGTTTAACCCAGGTGTGGCTGTAAAGGTAAGCAAGGTGCTCATGTATTGGATTTTGGCTACGTTTTGCCCGAAGAAAACAATCTTGGTGGCAGCTGTTAAAATCCTGACTGAACACCTTGAATACCTCATCAAACAGAGACACTGTTTAACATACTGTGGGTCGCCTATGCATATGATGTTCAGCTTGGAGGTTACTTTTGAAATGAAGTGCATTTTTTGCCTCTATGTTTCATAGTCCCAGACTAGAATTTATCGAAACTGATTTTTGGTGGGGTACTAATGTGGATGCCTAGCTTTAGTATTCAGCTGAATAATACGAAACACTTTATTTATCACTTTAAGTCACACAAGCTAGAAGGTTAGTTCATAAACTTAATGTCAGCAATCACTGCAGTCAAGTGCAAAGCTTAAAGTATTCAGTCGCAAGGGGTGATATGATTTATTATTGGAGTTTTTCTATTTTCAACCATATTTATAATAAGAAGGAGGTATAATTTACAATGATTTTTCATTCTTTGTGAATTGCCCCTTTGCCAAGCTCTGCACTTTGGGGCAATGACCCTTCGTCAATCCCCAATCTTCTTGGTAACGGGTATTAGTTTAGACAAAATCTGTGTTTTCTGGCTTCTCTCCCATTTAAAACAGTTGAATATAAATTGATATTGGAGCAAAGACAAAATCACAGAAGGGTGTATTAGCATAACTTAAAATCAATAAAAACCTGTTAAAATAATTCTGAATAATACTGATGCATGATCTTAGTGACATTGAACATAAGCAGACCACATCAACCACATGCTTCAATTTTACCTCTAAGTAAAACTAGTATACCAAAAATGTCAGTATTCAATGCTTTGACTTACTTTTAGGAGAATGTGAGTATTACTCGTGATTGTCAATGTTACGACAAAGCCAAAGCCAACAAAGGGTCAATTATTACAACTTGTAAGGGCCACTCTTAAAAATAAAAAAGGATCTTTTTTATTTTAAAAAGTTTTTTTTTTTTTTTCAGATTTTGAGGCCATGAACTTATAAGAAACCAAATTCAATTTTTTGGGTTTAAAAAGGTTGCAATTTTGTGAGAAAAAAAAAAACAAAAACATATTTTTAAGTCTTTAATTTCAACTTCATAAACTAGATAAGTTTAGTCTTGCAACTTCCTAGTGGGGTGCAGTTCTTGATGCTTCAGTCTCGATGCTTATGATATGATGATTGCTGGCTAAACAACACATATTCTTATTTCTCAGTCCAAGTAAGAAGTAGGGTAAACAACTTCATCTTGAATAATTTTATGCACAATACTATCTTATACTTCATAATCTCAATTTCTCAAGTTTGGTTTCCTATCAATTTACAACATTTCTGACTTTTAGACATTTTTGTTTGGTTTATTGTGAATTATATGACTGTATAATCTGACAAAAAGATTCTCAAAACTTACATCTTAACATTATTTCATTTCTTTAGAGTGACCCTTATAAACTGTCATGGTGAAGAGTGCTGTAGCTGATGCCTGAGATGTCTGTAGTATTCTTGGGGAATAACATAGTGTTTGTTTTCTGAATCTAAGGGTCTGTATGAAGTGTGATTATTGGCAAAGGCTGTAGATACACACAGTTTAGTCTTTAGCTCTCACCTATAGATATTTAATTTCACAAGATCTGAAACTTCTGTGTTACAGAAGATTCATATAAACTCAGCAAACAATCAAACAAACAAAATACAAAACAAAGCTAAGTTAGTCAAGTTGGTAATTAAAAAAAAAACATTTTAGCACTGTTCTTGAAAAAGAAAATGTAATTGTTAAATCCTAAGAAATATCAAATTGAATTTGAAATGACTATTTGAGAAAAAAAAAACACTTCAGTTTAATTCTTGGTGTTTGTCTACATGCCTTTGTTTTTGTGTTGAATTAATGTTAAACACTTGTCCATCTAGCTACCTGGGCTCCATGCTTTTGGGTGTATGTGTGTGTTAGTAAAAGTTTGTGTGTGTGATTCTGTATGTGGGAGTGTGGTGAATCTGACCTGGTCTTTCTCCTGTCTCCAGACTGGCCAGTGCAGCAAGCTCTGGTCCCAGCCTGAGTAGCCGATCCAGGAACATGTCTTCACCTGCTCTGCACTATTATTACACCAACAACAACAAGAGGAAACTTCCAGGCTCAGGGTTACTTTAATTTCACTTAATTTAAGTTTAACTCACTCTAGATTCACTTTAGTTGTCCCAATAGGCACCATCAGTTCCTTTGCAGTCCTGAAAAGTCTCAAATTACAGCAGATATGTAAGACAGTGTTTTAGGGCCACTCTTTAAATCAACAAAATCTATACGAATTTTTGAGAGAAGAAAAATGTTTTTCTGAGAATATAAAGTCATGAATTTAGAAGAAACAAACATGAAATGGTTAGGTTTAAGAAATTGTTCATTTACAAGAGAAATTGTAGTTTTGCAAGTTATAGATAAGGACTCAAGGCACATTCACACACTAAGGTTTTGGCAAGCTTTTGTTGATGTGTGGGAAATTTCAAGCCACATCAGGCTAATTCAGGTCACGCAGAACTAAGCTGAAATCAGTTGGGCAACACTGATGTTCATTTGGTTTGATCCAACATGCTTGCTAATGCCAGCAAGAGTTGACCTTCCCTTACCTTTGCTACCCATAGTTACAGTTAATCTCTGTCTGCAAACATTGTTCAACATACATCAGCTCTGTTGGCTCTACGCTTCCCCCTCCAGACTGGACTCCTGTTGTTCCACATGTGGCACCCACTTGGTGACAGCCATCGTTCATCCTTGAGGCTCAGTAACAGAACACTGAGACCAGCTGTAGCTGCACATGGTGAAATATCTTATACATCTGCTTTAGATGGCATTCATTGAGCTATGTCAAAATATGTTTATAACAACAAACAGCAATTCCCCAAAGTTAAAATCCATTTACATTAGTCAAGGGGCCATTGGAAAATGTCAAACTCCCCCAGCATAATGTTTCTCCCTGCTTTCGATTCATCTACTTGCGTTGAATAAAGCATAAATTGACCAGGGAAACATAATTTAACCAAAATACTGATGGTTTCTTAATGCTGGTTAACATCAGCTTATATAAGTTGAAGTGTGAATGGGCCATTAATGAACTCAGAAATTTCATTTTGCATCTGCCTGGTGCACTGTATTTTTTGATGGACAAACAAAATCACCTTGTCCAAATAAAAGTGTTTTCTTCTACATAGCCCCAGCAATCCTCATTGTTTCTTCAAATGCTTATGATGATTCTGGGCAGGCTGCAGGCATGAAACTAGACATTTGGCTATACCTTCATATTTTATACTTCATAATCCAGAGTTTACCTCTGTTCTGTGACTTTACATCCTAAAAAAAACATTTTTTTCCTCAAAGATTCATGGATCAGTTTCATATTTCATGTTTTTTGAGTGGCTCAAACACATGAGTGATGATGTGCTCTTTAGTGATGCAAATAAACTCCATTTCTTTCTTCTAGTACCAGATGGTTGAAGTTTGTAATTTGTGATGTTTAGGAGATTTAGACCACCACACACACCAAAGGATTTGAGGCAAAGGGACTTTTTGTGTTTAAAACATAGTTCATAACATTCTACCTCTATCTATTTGGTAACTGTATAATAACTATGTAGGCCTGACATACATTTGCATTTAATTCAAATTCATACTAACATGTCAACACACTCAAAATCACAAACAAATCACCCATGTTCCTTCATTAGATACTGATTGTAGTTCTGTTTGTGTTCCTTGCTTGCCTTATTGTCTGAAAACAATGCCGTGGGTGATTGTTGCAAAGTGCTCTGCAGTGTGTTTTGTGGTGGATATTCAAAAGATGAAAAGTGTGTTTCTTGCCTTAGATAGATCATTGCATGGCAGAGATGAGAAAACATTTAAATGTTACTAATTCATCATTATTGAATTCTTGCTGTTAATTTGATTTATTCTTTGTTATTTCACTTAGAGCTAATGACAATGTAGTGGTAGAAAAGCACAGGGTAATATCTCATTTGGTTTGCAAAAATTTAGGATATAACTCATGATGCAATTACCATGTTGCTTGAGATGTATACAGTATTTCTGAAGTTAAAGCTATGTTTGAATACTTTTTGAAGAAGGATAATCAAGCAAGTTATTCTTATTTCTTATTATCAATATACTACAATGTATCTCCACTTTAAGAAGTTTATGTTTGCAAGTCAAACTTTAGGATATAATGCTTACTAATCACATTTTATATCACCATTCCCTTACTACATCAATTCATATAAAAATATTCACCTTCACTTTAAGAGCCAATCAGAAACCCATAAAAACTGAGCACTTGTTCCAGTGTAATATTTATGTTCTCTAACTGACATCTGAAAAATGGCAATTTTGAAGATAAATTTTTCTTTAATTTTAGGGCAGTGATAAATACAGCCATGTCATGTGTGTTGTGTGAAATACTAACCCTAATCCAAACATCCTACTGCTGCTTTAGGTTTGTTGCCTGACTTCGGGATAACCTGGAATGAAGCTTGGATGCCTATTCACGTTACAGCATCAGTGTTTTTTCAGCATACTAACACCAATATGTGTAACTGTGTGTGTGTCCTCCAGGGTGGATCAGATTCTGGGAAAAGGCCAGATTCCTGTGGATAAGAAAATCAGGGATAAACTGCACCCAGATGGAGATTCCCTGGAGGGGATGAGCATGCTGGGACGTGTGTGTAAGGTGGAGAGACAGGTGAGGAAATTATCCAAAAAACATAAAGTAAAACTAAAAATTCCAAGACTTTTCCTTCCATTAATTTAGTGCCACCGTAAATAACGGATGTGTGTTGTAATCATTACCTTATATATTCGGAAATGGTCTGACTACAGACGTTTCAAGGTGAATCTCTGCTATGACATCGATTTCAAAGGGCTCCCGCATATTAGGACAAGTTGACCTCATTGGATCAACCTTGGTGTCTTTCATTTATGTGTTCTACAATAAACACACTAGACTCTACATTTTGAGAAAAAAATCACACATGGGCTGCCATTATGTTGCAATGCACTCTGGGTGGTGATGTCAAATGGTAGTTTTTTTCTTTTGCGTCAACTTTTCCTGTGAAGTGGCATTGATCACTCATTAGTGAATTAACCTTTTCTATATGTTTATAGAGCCTAATTATAACAAATGTTATCCTAAGACACTTGACAAAGGAGTTGGTCGATGCCATACTCTTCATTTTATAAATATTTTTTATTGACTTAATTTTTTATGCCTTTCATTTTAATTTTTTTATCCCCAACCAAGCATGATTCCACCATGAGTACAGCACTTTGCCACGACTGGTAACAGATACAGTGGCAAGAAAAAAAATCTGTTTAGCAGTAAGAAATCACTGAGGCTGAGTTTAGGAGTGTGAGTGGGTTAAGACAGAGAGGTGGGTCTAAATAGAATTCATGATAGCAATCAATTCATGGATGCCTGGACCAAAAAGTTGTCCTCAACATATTTGTCTCTTTTGACCTAAAATATATTAGAGGTCATTCTTAAAGCTTTTTTACTGCAGTTTTAGTCAGAGTGCATTTATCATGAGGACAAAGTTACTGTAGCGTAGATTGAGCCACAATCTAAAAGTTGTGCAAAGAAGAGCATTGAGCATTATCATTGCAACCCACATTGTTTGCCTTCGATGGACAATGGATGTTTTTTTGGGGTTTTTTCTCAAAAACCTGGAATCTTGATAGTAATGGTAAGTAAATAACTTCAGCCTGTCTTAATATGCAAAGCTATCTCTATTTTAAAAAAAACTAACTGTAATTAGAATCAACAGAAGTCCTGATCTGCTTCATGGCATTGGAAGCTTTACCCTGTATGTATGTGACCTGTATATAAAAAAACCAGACCAGCTACTTTATTGTGCACATCCGTTTAACTGCAAATAGCTAATCAGCCTATCACATGGCAGCAATTGAATGCATTTAGATATGTAGACATGGTTATGATGACCTGCTAAAGTTCAAACTGAGCAGCAGTTGTTGAAGAAAGGTAATTTAAATTACTTAAAACATGACATGGTCAATTTCCTGGGATTTTCACATACAACCATCTTTAGGGTTTACAGAGAATGATCCTAAACAGAAAAAAGAAAATAATTCTTAGAGTGGCACCTTTGAGATATGGTGGAGATTTGGATCATGGAAGCACAACCAACAAATCTGCAGGAGCTGAGTGATGCTACAATGTCAAATTGGACCAGAGTCTCTGAAGAGTGTGTCTTGAACTGTTTTGATTCTTTGCCACAAAGACTAATGACATTTCCTAAGGCAAAAGAGGGTACAACCTGGTTCTATGAAGGTGTACCTAAAAACTGACCATTCATACATAAATGGAGGCCTTTATATCCAGTCATATATGTGTATGCCAGCACAAATAAAAAAATAAAGAACATACTGTATAAATGTAAATAAATCAGCAAACAGATCCAAAAAAAAAAAATGAAGGCTGTGATATTCCATTCATTTATTCAAGGTAGGTCTATGCAGGCCTGATGCAGAAATGGGGGGCAGATTCCCGGTGTTTTAGAAGATTTTTAGTACTTTAAAAGAATAATTCTACTGTGGGTGTGCCGCCCTATACCTTGAAAAATATGAATTGGAAGATTAAAGGCATCTCTCTGGTCTCTCTGTTTGATTCAAGGTATCCTCCATTGAATCAAAGCTGGACTCTCTGCTGGATGTTTACCGCCAAGTCCTTCAGAAAGGCCCGTCAGCACTGACCCTCTCATCCCTTCCCCTGTTTGAGCTGGACAACCACCAACGTCACACCTCAGACTACCAGACCTCTATAATTGGCAGGGATCTCCCCTCTCCACAGGAGGGAGACCCAGTCAGAGGTGGTGGAGAAAACAACGGAGGAATACGTCGTTCTCTTAGCGCCAACCCCAGAGGCCTGCGGCTAATCCTTGCACCGGCTGACGATGACGGCCCCCCAGACTCAGCTCCTCCATCTTACCCCCCGTCCACGGCCTCACTCTCCCCATCACCCCTGCTGCCTCCTGACAGCCCCTACCCAACTTTGGTCAACCCTAATGGGACCTCCAAGAGAGCACACTTCCCAGACCTGCCCCCACCTCCCTCAACAGGGGGCCTCACCCTTCGTTTGCCCCCCATGATGCACCCTTCTCACCTTGGATGCCCTGCTGATCCCATCCCAAATGAAGTGGCGGTGGATGAGGGGAGTCTGGGCCCTTCTCTTGTAGTTGAATCTAGTGCAGATGCTGAGCAGGAAGGGGACAGTGAAGCTCACTCAGTGAAGCTGCGGGAGAAATCGGGCTTGAAATCCGAGGGGGTCTGGAGGAGGCACATGAGTCTGGAGGTAAACCCCCTGCTGCTGCTTTCCTCAAGCCCTGACAGGATGCCTTCAGACTGGGGCAGTGATCTTGGTAAATCCTTTTCGGTGCACAATCTCAGCCAGCCTTTAACCAATCGTGCCCCTGCTCTGTCATCAGAGCTCAACCACAGCAGCAGCAGCAATGGTAGTGAAGGTGGAGATAACCATGGGGACCTTAGCAACTGGGACGAAGCAGAACTTTTCATCAGTGAGTGCAAAATAAAGCCAGAGGAAGAACATTTTGACTTTCTGCCCCAGGGGCCAAGCAGCGGATCCTCAGACCTCTTACATAATGTAGAGGAGGGGGCACCTCACTGTAAAGGAGACGCAGACTTTCTCAGTCAGTCTCCTCACATACAAATGACATAATAATGACACACACACACTCACGTTTTTTACAAAACAAGAAAATCCAGGAATATGAGAAGATAATTTGATTGATGCCTCGTTTTCAGACTTTGTTTTCTTTTCAACATTTTTTCTGACATGTATTTCATTTTTGTCTTTTCATTGGTTACCAAAATCATCATCAAGACATTAAAATGATAATAACAAACGAATCATTTGGAAAGAGTAAAAGATACATATATGAATCTAAGTTAAAGAATAGGGACTAAGAATAAAATACAGTATATGGTAATGTTTTAGTAAAGGGTCCATGAATTGTCATGAATTTCATGATGTATACAAAAACATGGATTCTTACTTGTATTTATGATGAAATATCAATATGTATGAAGCCTGACTTCATACATTAATATACGGATGGATGAAACAATATGTATTTTTCCATCTTAAAATGATAGTTTTGGTTTCAAAGAGCACAATTATTTTGAACAGAGAAAATTGCGCCCGTCCTATGACCACAGACTGTCCCGGTTGCCTGCTTTAGACTCCATGTAATTTTGCAGCTGACTGTAGTTTTCTCATGAGGAGGGTGCAGAGCTTTAAAGCGCTGGTTCACACTATGACTTGTTGCTCAAAAGAAGCCACTTAGTCAATCCAAGTCAAGTTAATTTAAAACTACAAATGTTGACCAAAGTTCTGTGCAACAAAGGGACAACAGAACAGAGGTTAAAAGGGGGTGGAAAAACAAAACAAGGGTAAATTATACAATGAAATATAAGAATGAATCAAAAAAAGAATTTAGGATAAAATAGTTAAAACCAAATAAAAATATGCAATGTCATAGTAAAGATAAAGCAAATAAAATCATGAAAATATAATTGTTTTCAATATCATTATCTAAAATATAAAGTAACAGGAAGGATCAGATTAATGTAAAATCGAAAGTCAAAGAGAAGAGATTGATCTTTAGCTGTGACTTGAAAATGTTTAGCAATTGGACTGATCTTATATGTAGGGATCTCGGGACATCCAAGGGATCTATGTTAGCTGACCTGAGAGGTCATAGAATAATAAAGTAATTGGATAGACAACATAGTCCTTGTTGAAAATTATTGTCACCAAAATCACAAACTTTGGAGGTAATGCAGATCATACTGTCTTTTTTTGCCAGTTTTTTTAACTTTATAATCGATGCTGTTTGAAATGAGGTACAGTACTTCTCCTCAGATATACTATAGCTTAAGCAAAACCACTGATTTTAAAACCTGCCAAATAGAGTACACATAAACTGACTAAATTTTAAAAGTCTGAGAAATATAAAAGGTTTCTTCACCCCAGTGAATCTTTACACAAGGGTAATATAAGAGAGGGTTAGGTTAGGGTTAGAGGACCCCCCCCCCCCCCCCCCCCCCAAAAAAAAAATAAAATAAAAATAAATAAATAAAATGCCCTCATTCTAAATAAAATCCTTTTGTCATCTTAAGTCATTCAAAAATCCATAACAATAGTTATTTCATTGTAAAGGTATGCTTTTAATTCATTAAATAATGATTAAATGTGCCATGAGGCATTAAAGGTTGTTATGACAGATGCTGAAAAATGTATGTTGTGAATAGAAAAAGGGGACGCATGCTGACTGTGATTTAAGAGCCTCCATTATGACAGCTGCCTCTTTTAAAACAGTGTAGATGAAACTATAGCTAATTTTACCAATAGGCTGTAAGTATTTCAAACTTTATAGTCAGAGTAATATTGCAGTCTGAAAAATTGGCTCTTTTACAAAAAAACAAAGTGCCCAGTTTTGGCCCAGTTAGAGTAACTCTACCTTTGAAATAAGTGCGAGATATGAAGTCACCGTAGTGCTAACACTGAAGGTTAGATTAGCTTTTGAAATGTGACTAAAATTGTAGGATTTTCCAATAACCAAGTAGTTTCAATTATGAAGTTAGGTTAAATCTGTTACATGCCACCTAAAATAAAGGTCAGTCATTTTCACGACCACTATGACCACACACAGACACACTTTTCAAACACAAATGTCAACAGATCCCACTGAGAACTCCAACTTTCTCAGAGGAAGAGGACGATGGAGCTGTTTTCCCTATCAGTGTCTGTCTTCGGCAAAATAAAATGTATTTTACTTCTGCTTTCATAAATGTCACTGCATGGACTGATTCCAAAAAATGAATGAACAAAAGACAAATAATGGTTTAGACAAACATGATGGCAAAAGCTAGATTACAGAAGGTTAAGTTAATCCTTTAGCATGAATCAGACCACAAAAGAATCTTTTTTTTACAAACACCAAAATGTTTGTCACTGGTTTTAGATTTATTTTGGGGCTGTCAGTGTCTTTTTATAGGACAGCAGAGAGAGGAGAATATTAATGTGTGAAGATTAATTTATGGAAAAGAGGTTAAGCTTGAATCTTGACAACCAGCTTGAAGGGTTATGGCCATCTATGCCACATGTTATGTGATTGCTCACTAGCATGCTTTTTAGAGCATGGCCATAATCTACGGCTAGTTAACCAATAATCAATAATTTTCCACAATAACCCACTATTGACTGTTAATTGATCGTAACTTAGGTGACCTTACTATGATCTTAATTAGCTTTGCTTTGTATGACTCTTTCAAGAGAGTAATCCCCACAAGAATAGCTATGTTCTCCTAACATCTCATGAGATGATAAAATAAGACTCAAGTCTTAGCATTTTCCGAACTACCCCAACCACTTGTGCAATTTGGAATATTTTCCCATTTGAACCTACTGAGATCTGCTGAATTTAGACCAACTAGTGTCAATGTAAACACTTTGTCCACAACCTTGTCACTAAAGCAAGTTACACTAAGTGTAAATTCAGCATGGACCCCATCTGTGCAAAATTACATCAGATTTACTTTACCAGAGTTTTTTTGTATTGTTTCATGAGAGTATGCCATACTTATAAGAAGTTGAGAACTGTTAAGAAAAACTTATCTTGTGGCACGGCTAAGCCATACCAAGCAAGTCATATGAAGATCATAATTCATGTACAGGAAGTTCTCTGTTTACTATGAATAAGCAGTGATGATGGAGGTATAAAGAAGAAATTTTAAGCTATTGTCCTTGAAGCTACAGAATATTAATATGAAGAATTGGGTACTGATCAATTCTTATTGACCAATAAGCAGACAGTGCTGGTAACTAGCATGCTAATAAGCATCTACTTAATAACGAATATTCTTAACCTGAATGGAAGTGTTGCCACCCATTCATTGTTACGTGTTTTCATCCCTTAGCAACATGTCAGGGCATTTGTCTTTCAGTAAACCCATGGAAAAGCTAACAGTCCAAAT
The DNA here is from genome assembly GCA_037902135.1 of Cetoscarus ocellatus. Classification (NCBI taxonomy): domain Eukaryota; kingdom Metazoa; phylum Chordata; class Actinopteri; order Labriformes; family Labridae; genus Cetoscarus; species Cetoscarus ocellatus. The sequence continues at coordinate 3,870,759 of JBAMNC010000033.1, read as the reverse complement.
GCTGGATTGCTGCTGAAATAAAAAGAGGGTTTTTTTTGGCCAAGCATGAGGTACTGCATGTCTAAGCAGTGGCAATAAGTCTGGAGCAGGCTGACTTGCTGGATTTGCTTCTGCATGTTAAAGAATGGTTTTCTAAGACCCTTGCAAAAAAGATCCAAACAAAGTGAGCTTATATGAACATTTTAATATTCTAATCTGGACTAATTTGAAGGTAATTTTTGCTTCTAGTTATATGGATAACCCACTTCTTTTTTTAATTGATGAGAAACATACAACTCTCTGAAGTAACTATTTTTTTGACAAACCCTGTCTTTTTAGCAGGTGCAAATTGCACAGTGTGCATCAATAACTGTGAATTCTATGAGCCCAACTGTTTTATACAGGCCCAAAGACAACCAAAGAGCACATTAATATACTGAGAAATTAGTACATGTCCAGGCTGACGATTTGTGTCAAGTAGTCATGAAGCTCTGACTATGTTTATGATGACACTAATTTGACAAATTGGAATATTTAGGGCTGATGTTTTTAAATGCTGACTTGGTAATGCATCATGAGAAAATACCTTATTCACATAAATCTGTCGATATATGTGATTATCTCTATGAACACATGTTTTAAAACTTAAATATCTTGTTCCCAAGAGCATCAAAAATATGAACATCTCCCTGGATTGGACACACTCAAGTTGATTTTTTCTGGTAGCTTTGTAGTAAGCTGGCCAAATGCATGCCTCCCAATGTTCTTGCTGCTTGCCATTTTTTCTGTTTTTTCTCTCTGCCTTTGCTAGTATTATTCGCTCTTGAGAAAATGTAGTAGAACAAAATGAATTAGACTGAACAGTATATTATATGAGTTTTATGATCAGATAAAGATAAGTAAAGCAATTCACATTATGCCGTTATGACATGACTGCTTAGGCAGGTTACTCCAGGAGTGAGAAGATCAGGTTATAGCTTTTTTTCTATCATACAACTCCAGTGATGCTCAAAGGTCAGATTGGAGCAGGAAGTGAAGATGACCAGCTAGGAAACGCTGGGAATGGATGCAAATTAGATCTAAAGCTCTAGATCAGGGGTGTCAAACTCAATCACAGAAGAGGCCAAAATTTGAAATAAAAGTTTTGATCAGAAATATGAATTTAATAGCATATTTCTTTTCGAGCAACTTTAAATGCACAGCAAAAGCACTGGCCAAAGCATTCACCAACTGACCACTTAGAATGATATTAAAGCAATAGGGGGAGGGGTTGGTTCACAGGTCCTGCATGGCAGTCGTTGCAGTTCACTGAGGGATTTGTAGGATAAGTAGTGGGAGTTCAATTTAATGCCAAGACATTAAAAACAGACATATGGAATTATCTCACGTGCTGTATTTAATCATATGCCTGGCTAGATTTGGCCTACAGGCCTTGAGTTTGACATGTCTGCTCCAGGTTGACTTGCAGTAAATGCAGCAAGTATCATATGAAAATATCTAGATACAATGGCTATACCCAACCATACACTTTATGGAATAGGGACTTTTCCCATAGGATGACCAGTTAGACCGGTGTGGAGGGGATGGATAACACATGCATACAAAACTCTTGCACTATAGCAAATTTGAATGGCAAAGTGACAAAGACTGTAGTGTGGCTGCAGGTGGTGGTAGCTGACAATGCCAAAAACAAAGAGAGCTGAACTATCACTGCAAAATCCAAACTGCAGAACAAACTCTTCTGATGAGTGTTATGTCACTGAAAACCACTCTAACTTATATTTCTTAAGATTACAGCCTGATATGAAAAGTCAAGTAACTATCCTTATATTTCACAAAGTGGTCACTGTATACTTGACCATTGTCTGACTGGGCTTTTAATCACACTTCCTCATGCAGAAATCACTTCCTGTCCCCATCTGGAGCTCTCCACACTGGCTTAAAAAAAAAACATCCTGATATCATGCATGTAAACACGCTCAGTGTGTGTTGAAGTCATCCACAATGACACTGTTCTTGCACTAACCTGACACATCAGATGGACTGTTGCACAAAACCATATTTGATATATACATTCGTATATTCATCTGCTCAACATCCAATAGATAATGTTTTGGAATATCAGAAATTATAAGATGATTTAACAGATGTTTTGCCTGTCACGGGCATTATGGGCCATACACAGGCTTGCCGTCACTTTTCACATCCAGCACAACCAAACCACGCTGTTACCTACCACTACTTTGTCTTCAAAGGGTGCCTGGCCGTTTGCTGACTTTAAACAAATGTATCAGCTTGAAGCTTTATAAGATACAGGATATCTGCCTACTGATAGACATGGAATCTGATGAATCCAGTTTGCAAGGTTGACCTCACAGTACATTTGATTTTAACATTCAAGGACAGGTTTCCTGCTCTTGAATCATGCAGAAAACTTTATCCCTCTTCTTTTGACATTTTTTTTCCATGTCTGAAAGGGTAAGCAGTCACAGCAGTCTTAAAAACGGATTTTAATATATTAATGACTACCTTTATTATTAATATTTTTTAATTATTGTTATTGTTTTCAACTGTAAATGAATAACATAGTAGGTTAACGCTCCTTACAATGTTTTTTTTTTTTATTTCTAACAAATGAAAATTGTAAACAGATGTAGATTGATCTGGAAATATTCCACAGAAAGGCTGCTATCAAATGAAAGCACACTCATTTTCCATGAGCTTAAGGGGCCTGAAAATGTGACCTGGCAGTTAAATGCTTAATAATGGCATAGACTTGTAGATTTTTGTGGTTTTTCCAAACTTAGACGACGAGTCCAACCAGGACTCTTGGTTACTTTGGAGCACGACACATGGACTTTGTATGGATTATTACTCTCATAAAACCTGCTAATATTTTGTAAATTGTTTTAGGGTGCCATCCTTGAGTTGAAATATGATTTAGACTTTTGAAACATGGTTGTAAACGTCCCTCTTTATTGGGTCAATCTGTTTAAGGTGGGTTGGGCATCTGTTTCACGAATGTCAAACAGCTTCAGCCACAGACATTACAAGGCTCCAATGGCTAAAAATATCCTCCCTCAACTGCTAGAACAGTAATTTATTACCAATTGGCCTTAAAGCTTGATAATGTTAACATTATTATTTCTTTGAAATTAATTTATTAAAGTGCACATTATGTTCTCTGGATGAGAAATGCAAAATAATTTTATTATACATTAATAAAGAACAGATTAACTCAATTGTTTGGTGTCTGTCTTCTTTTCTAAGATATCAGTTAAACTTAATTTATGAGGTATGAAGTAAGAGAGGCATCAGAGGTTACTGTGTCTTATAGCCTTTCTGACACAATTTGCAAAAATATGTTTTGAGACTGAATATTAAAATTAAAAAGACATTTCATGTGACACAAACCAATTTAGCAAGAAACAAAACATGTCATGAAAAACAATTTGTTGAAATTTTTTTTGTTTCATTCATAGAAGATTTTTGTTTTCACTTAGATGCTCTTGTCATTTAACTTATTTTTTTTTTTAACATTTATCATAATTTTGTGCTCAGCAATTTTTTTGTGTTCTATATAATGTTTTGCATTTTTAAGAAATATTCAAGTTAGTTCTACTAAATGTTTTTCTCTTTATCAAATCTGTTTTTATTTCTTTTTTGGCATTTAATTTATATTCTATGTATTCCTTTACTGAAAATTATTTTTTACAGCACTCTTTGACAGGTTTTTGCCTTTTTGCCCCATTATTATAGACATTATTATTATTATAACCTCCACCAAGGAAGTTATGTTTTTTGCAGGTGTTTGCAAGTCTGTTTGTCTATTAGCAGGATATCTCAAAAAGTTTTGAACGGATTTTGATTAAATGAGTAACTACATTTTGGAGGTGACCCAATTCTTGATGCAGATCCAGGAATTTTTTGGAGGATCTCTTAATGTCACAATGGGGCAGTTTTCTATAAGCAGTTGGCCAAAGTGTCAAAAGTGTCTTGGTGGAGGAAAGGCAATGCAGCTTTATTTATACCAGTCATGCATACAGTAATACATAATGCTTCACAGAGTTAAAGACATTGTGACATTAAGAGCAATGAAAAAAAATATCAAAAGAAGGACAGTAAAACGATTGGCTGGCATGGTGTACCCTGCCTCACGTCCAGTGCCAGCTGGGATGGGCTTCAGCTCCCTGCAACCCTGAGATGGTTAAGCATTATAGATAATGGATGGATGGAGAATGTTAAGGCAAGAAGGAGAAATGAAATATTCAGAAAATAGAAATATTCCAATAACTAAAAGTTTCATTCAGTTTTTCTAAATGTAAAACTAGAAGTGTTCATATCATTACTGTTATTTTGACAATACTTTTTTTACAGGTTAGTTTTAGGGCCAGGCCGAAAAAAAGAAAGAAGTGTACAGAGTAAGGGGAAGATAGAAAAAATATATATATGAAAATCAAAATTTAAAGGTTGGTAATAATTTTTGGGTAAAGTGCTGAAATTTCATAATGTTGCAACAAGATAAGGTGGTTTTTTTTTCATAATTTCAGCGCAGTTTTCAAATTGTATTTAAAAGTCATTCGTGACATTTCTGGCAAATAGTTTCTTAACATTTCAAAGTTAGTCATAAGGCTCTGAGTCAGGAGGCCTTTTCTTAATTTTCTATTCCAATTCTGTTGCAAACAGTTTTACCTTATTCAATATGTAGTATTTAAGTATTGTCTTCATCTCTTTTTAACCATAAGCTTCTATAAGAAAAAAAAAGGGGAGGGAGGGGGTCTCTGACTTCACTGTTCACTGGTATGTTTGCAGTTGACCTTCAGGGCCACCGTACGGCACCCTCATGATTGACAGCTCTGTTAGCTTGTAGCTATCTCTCAGGTGAGGAGGAGGCTCCAAAATGTCTGACTGGGAGGATGAGTACGACGAGCACGGCGTTGCTCTTGATGTGCCCGCAACAAAATCAGCCCCAAGAGAATGGAAACTGTCCTGTACGGACGGTCCACAGGAGAATGTAGCTTTCGGCTACAAACATGGCTCCAGCTCTGGAGCACCAAGGGAGTGGAGAGCCCGACGAGGCGGCGAGGCAGCGGAGCCCCGAGGCCGGCGGGACGGAGGCGAGCGACGGCGGCCATTTGGCGAACAAAATTCAGAGTCCAACCAACCTGTTATCATAAACGTGGAAAACACCCTGGTGGGGAGGATAATAGGTAAAACTTTTGTTTGCAGAGCTTATTTAATGCACTGTTTTAATGTTTAATGCTATCTGACCTGATGTTAGCTAATGGCGCTCAAACATGGATGCTAATCGATTTTAGCCTAGCCTAACCACTTCGACAAGTACTTTTGAAAGGTTTTATTGATCAAGACTACATGGAAATCTGATATAAAAATAAACATCGAAAAGCACAGTATATGTGTTTCCAAGACTGTAAGAAGTAGAAGTACTCCAAGAGCACAAACCTCAAGATATTTCCAACCAAGGCAAAATTGTGAAAAGCTGCCTCATCTGTTAAGAAATCCTTAAAAATACCTGGATCCATATCCAGCTTGAAATTACAACCAAAATCTAATCAGTTCTCCCAAGTGCCATGACCAACATGCCCTGAAAAATTCTTTTTTTTTTCCTTTTTTTGTAATTTTATTTTTATAATCACAAAATAAACATGAATCTTTATGTACTTTTACATTCGGACCCTTTCAGGTTTTTGTGGTTTACAGAGGAAGGGACAGGTATCTTCTATGTCGCCTGTGAGTCCACTCAGTTCTGACAGTCTCTCAGTCCTCCATATTCATTTTCAAGAGTTTATGTCACATTTTGTTTTTGCCTCAGCTGACCACTTTTAGTCCACAAGTTAATTGTTTCCTTTAGAACTATTTACAATAAAAAGGAGAATTCATGAGCTCATGAACTGGGGGGCTTATCATTATAATTGAAACCTATGAGAGATAAGAAGGAGCATGAGTAAACTCACTGTATGAGTCATACAAATTCTGCAGGCAGAGGAGTTATAAACCCAATCCATTTGTTCCAAATTGGACAAAACTTTTCCTTTTGTGTCCTCAAGGAGTATGTTAACCTCTTCATTCTGTAAATCTCGAGTATTATTCCATACCATTCTTCTAATGTAGGTGGCTCTGGTTTTAGCCAAACCTGAAAATTTCATCAAAATCTGGAGAACTTGTTGAGTTATTAATGAAAATGTGGAAAAACATACACTGGTAACAATTCCTTTACAGGATTTCCAGGATGTGCACCTGGATTTGGATCACCACTTAAATGTAACTGCTTCTTCATTTTGCCATGACTAATTTCCCTCCCAAAAAAAATCATCAAAAACCATTGAGAAATTATTGAATTATTAGCAAAAATAAGGTCAACTGCCTTAACTAACAATGTTAACAAATAGTCCGAAAAATTCTTGGGTCTAGATTTCGGGCCACGGCCAAGACTTTCATGTGCCATGATATTATCAGGGTTCCCAGACATGCTGGAAAACCTGGAAAATGATTGACACATTTTCCAGTCTTGGAAAACATATGGAAAATGAGAAAAAATGTCCTGGAAAAGCTTGAATTGTCCTGGGAAATTATTTATCCCCCCTATTTTTAAAATTTAGGCTACTGAAACGGTAAATCAACAAAATCTATTATATAAAAAGCTGGGTAGATAAAGGGAAAAAAAAATTAATAAGTATAAACCATAAATTTATAATAGTGAGTTTCTACATAAAAGCTAGACATAAAAGACAGCTTGCAGAGTAGACAATGTCTATGTCTGTGTAGTTTGTTCTCCCATCTAGTGGTGAAACTGTATTTTGCATTCAAACAAGTAGCGCCTCACTTTTTCAAATGTGCGTTGCAACCGCTGAACTCTTCGGTAGCAGATATGTGCTTATATAAGCTATGTCAACATGTCATCCAACACCTCATGGAGTTTTCTTTCTGGTGAAGAGGTACAAAGGAAACTGTTCTTGGTGATTTATTGAAAACAAACATATTTTGTAGAGAATGTACAGGAGAGAAGGGAAGAGAAAATAGAAAGCTGAGGTGAGAATTGCCCACACCAATAATGTAACTAAAGTTGGCAATGTCACACTGGAATCTGTAGGTGTGATTGTGCTATTCTATGATAAATTTGTCATAATTTCTAAGACCGTAAGAAATAATTTTATAGATATGTTATAGCCATAGATTGCACATCTTGTAAATCAGACCTCTGGGGTGGAAAACATCCTGGAAAAGTTCTGGAAAATAATTTCTAGAAAAGAGTGGGAACCCTTTATTATGTTCTTTTTGCTCTTAATGTTATAGTCTCGTTCTATTTACCTCTGTAAAGCATTGTGAAGTGTTGAATGTATGGTGCTTTACTAATAAAGTTGTCTTGCCTTTGCTGAGGCATTTCTGACACTCTTATCAAAACTTTTAATGTTGAAAACTGCCGCATTTGTGATGTTAACAAATCCTTCAAAAAATTCCTGGACCAGCATCCTGAATTAGATCACCACCAAAATCATAATGCAACTAACATTCCCTAAGAATTCCTTCCATTTATTAGTTTTGCATGATCCCTTTCACAAAACAACAGCTATTGAGCAAAACAATTGTTCGCTAATGGCAGTTACCTGGATCCCCACCAAAATCTAATCATTTTTAACTTGGGCCCAACATCTCCTGAAAATTTCAGCAAAATCTATCCAGTAGTTTTTGCGTAGTCTTGATAACAGACAAACAAATGTCAGCAAAAACATAACCTCCTTGGGGGAGGTAACAAACCTTGGCAAAAATATGATGTCCTTTTCAGAGCTAAAAAATTGTTCTGACAATGACAATATAACAATTGAATAAAACAATATTATTTGAAGATTAAGGTCTGCCACATAAAACTGGATTTTTTCTCTGACAATAAAGTTTTCTCTTTTTTTCTTTTTATTTTTTTTGCTTTTGCAGTATTTGTGTTCGACAGAAAGTAATTGAAAAAAAGACAAAACTTAGTTTATGTAACTTTATCTGGAAATGTAACATTTCTTAAGAATAGATCAGTGTTAACCAGAACATCATTTTTTTCCTTGTTCTTCTTCATGAATCTTTATCAAATACCATTCAAGAAAATCTACCTAATCGCAAAACCTTTGATCAATCCATCTTTTAACCCAGGTTGTCATGTTCTACCAGCCGATAGCTGGTGTGTATACGTGACACTCCTGTAGGTGTGCTATTATGCATTATTCTTTTGTGTTACTACTTCGGTGAAGATTGATGTTGTTTGAGTTGAAATATGTTTTATTCATAAAAGGACGCGGAGGAACAAAAATCCGTGAACTTGAAGAGAGCAGCAGCACAAGGATCAAGGCAAGTTTAATTATGTAACAGCTCATTCATCAGTGACCTTTCTGTTATAGGTACACTATTTTGTATCGGTATGCACATTGTTAGATTATTTACTAGTTACAGAAATGTCAATATTTTCAAACTTATCTTGCCCAATACCTATTGATACCTATATATACATACTGTTTTACAGATGATAGCACCAAGTCTCTCCTGTACCAGAGTCAACCTTTTACTGTCACTGTGACAGTTTGTTTTTGTTCTTTTAGACATGAAACAATAAGACAAACCCATTTTTATTCTGGAATAAGTGATATCTGTATTCATTTTCAAACGTGGACACCCAGTTATGGAGAACTCAAACATTTTTGTACATTTTGTACCACGTGTTTCGAACAATGATAGAAAACCAAGCTTCATATGACTTGTAAGTGCACCAAACATGTCTGTACAAATAGTATGCTCTGTTGAGCTCAAACTGAAAATGTGCCCATTTGTGAGGTTTAGACTTTCATTAGGGATGAACAGTTTTTGATTTTTGCTCATATCTGATGTGCTGACATTTCCAACAAGTTATAGCCTATACCTGTACTAATAATGATTATACATGTTTTTGTAAAGACCACCAAATTAGAGTTGGTCTTTGTCTCTTAGCATGAAAATCTTTTTGATTTAAAAGCAATCAAAAAGTAAAACATAATTGGATACTACCTTAAATAATAATCTTTTTTTCATGTAAGATATTGGTCAAGAAATTAATGAAAATTTAACTTTGGTATTTCCAACTGAAAGCTTATAAGTTGTAATGTATTCATACTTTTTACAGATGTTACAGCCTTATTACATATATTTTTATATATATGTATATATGTGTGTGTGTGTGTGTAGAGAGAGATACAGTAGATGGATACAGTAGATGGATATATGGCTGTAATAATTGTCTTAAACTTTTATACTTGCCAATACTGATAAACTGTTTAAGCTGTAATCTGCAAACACTGATATCATATCAATGATACTGTGCTTCCCTGTTGTTTTTATAAGGTGTGCCTCCTGAGAAGGTTTTTTAAGTTTCCTAAAGCTGAGTGTGTTCTGTGCAAATGCGTGTAAATGAGTTAATGTGAAATGTCGGCTCACACTGTGTGACTGACAACAGAAGACAAAACAACAGATTATGTGTTCACAGTGCAATGGCATAAAAAGAACAGAGTGCTCACATTGAATGACTGAAATTGAGTCAAATCATTGACAAATTTTGGCCATTGAATTAACAGCTTATTTAACTTTTCTCCAGGTAAATAGGGGAGACTATGAAGGGGAGGTGCTCATCTTTGGGTCCTTGGCTGCCCAGCAGAAGGCCAAGGATATGATTAAAGAACTGGTGGCAGATGGCAGCTCTCATTTTCGTGGTGGTATGATATTTCTTCTTTTTCTGGAAAAATCTTGATTAAAAAAAAAAAAAAAAAAACTCCTGTCCCTTTTAGATGTAAAGTCGGGTCACACATAAAACCTTTTGTGACAGAAATATTTTTTTAAAGTGGCATCAGATCCTCAGACAGACCCCATTACATTGGCATGTTCACATGTAAACTATGACAGAAACTCAATTTACTCCACTCATACTGATGGATGTAAATTCAGGGTCACACTGAAAGATTTTGAGAAAGAGACTGCACACATGAGGACAGATAATTACAAATTCAACAGTTTTATCCTTTTTAGTGTGCAAAACCCTAGTACCATAAAGCTAATAATGAACTTTCTCTGTTAACACAAGCTGTCTGCTTAAAGCAGTGAGTGCTCACATTAGAAGTGGAGTTTGCTCATTGTGTGGTACTAGAATCATCCCCCCATGAAAAATCTATTGTTTTAATTTTAATTCAGGATTAAATCTGTCAATGCTACTGAACCTTTTGGTGTAATAATTTGTTTTAGTCTACTTTGTGAGATGTCCGTGTAGGTTCTCAGTCATCCAGGTCATGGCAGTCTGAGGCTCTTTCTAACTCTTCTCTAACGCCTGGTTCACACCAGATGTGTGTGGCTGATGTATGTTCCTGCTCCAGCTTGAGAGCACTGTGGCTTTAATACCAGCCGCATGTGCGTGCTCTATGCACAGTATTGAAAAATTGAAAGTTTGAAAGTTTAGGAAGAACTACAGTGAATCTCCCCACAAGGAACCTGATTCACTGAATATCAGACCTGGGAAACCTGCAGAATGAAAGCATTCTGACAAACAAGGGAAGTTTCTCCACAGAGGAGGCAATCTGAGCTTTAAATTTGAGAGACACAGACAGAAAGAGTGATTTAAAAGATCTTGTCTGTGACATATTCGACTGCTTCGACATGCATACCCGCTGGATTAAGTTAAACATGGCCCTGTATTTTAATTTTTTGGTTCTGTTTTGGCTAAGAAAAATGGCTCTCAAAAAAAAGAGGTTTAACTCTTATTCTCGGGAGATGCGCAGGCCTCACTAGTATTCTGAAAGCTTTGATTTGATTATGTGCTCGTCTAAATGAAAAAACACACATGTACATCTGTTGTCACATGAGAACAATGTATCCAGTGTAAAACCGCCCTTAGAGGTCCAGACCCCAGTTTAGAAGAAATCTTGCATCTGCCGTGGACTGTAAGTTGGCCTTGAGTGTTGTGAAAGGGACCTGTGAGTTAAACCTGTTACTGTTGTTAATAAAATAATCAAACGAGGAAATGAATACTCAAGTTATTTTGGTAAGAGCAGTAAGAGATACTGCAGATTTAAAAAAAAAAAAAAAAAAAAAAAAAAAAGGTTATTTCAGATACTTAAACATTTGTTGTTGCCTCTCTCTACTTTCTGATGTAACAATTTAACACCATCTAGCTCTTACACCAGATTATTATTATACACAAACAACACAATGAAATACACAGAAATAAATGTTAATTCAAAGTCAAATTTAGAGTTGGGAATAGAAACCATTTCCAGTTGTCTTTTGCCTAACAGTGCTCTTATCAGCACGCTCCTTAAAGTTTTTAAAACCTTGCAAACTAAGACTATGCTCTCATCATAAGCGGTGAACAAAAATGACAACAAAGAAGTCAAAGATGTTATATTGGCTGACAGGAGAGAGAAGCAGTCAAAAGTGTGGCGATTTCACACTATGTGATGCTAAATGCACAAGGTGTCTTTGCTTGTGTGATTTCAAGCTAGGGTGGAAACACCAGAAACTCGCTGATGCATTTTTCAGCTCAAAATAACATTAAAATGTCAGAAGTGCCATGTGTTTGACCTTGTTGACTCCAACAACCTGTGTAGGCTTTCCTTTTTTTACGCAGAAAAAACATGGTCTTTAGAGATTCAGCTACCTTTTACCTGTCTAAGTTTTCAGTTGTTGGTACGTCAGTTTAACTATCCTCAAATCATCTCACAGCTCATTTTAGCATAGAACAAGATTGAGAAAAAACATAATATAATTAGACATTTACATGTAAATCATGTCTAATTGCAGCCATCATGAGATAATCATTAGCCACCATGTGAGGTTCAAACTTTGGAGGAACCCAATCAGACATGCTACTTGTGTATGCTCTGTGACAGATATGTATTCCTAGTAAATAACTACTTAGTGTTATTCATGATGATAGTTTTCATTTGACACCTCTGCTTTTTAGGTCCAGGTAAAGGGGGGAACTTCTATGGAGGAGGTGGTGGTGGAGGAGACAACAGAGCAGGAGGAGATGGAGGAGTAGCGAAGTTGTCTGTGTGGTCTACTGCAGCATTGCAGATGTCAGGTGTGGCTCTGCCCCGTGAAACTATAGACTGGACCTCCATCCGGGAGAACAAGGATAAGTATGAAGCGTTAAAATGGAAAGGTGAGATATTGTACGTGATCTACATTAACTGAGGTTGTCATGATACCAGTATTGCAAATTTGGATACAGCACAAGAAAAAAAATTCAGTTTTAATTACAGCAGCAGAATGATACAATGAAATGAAGCTACACCTTGAAAAAATATCTTTTTTGTAACAACCTACATTTTGATGTATGAAACACATAAATAGTTTGAGTTTGTTTTGTAAAACAAGTATTAACATTTAATATAATTATTTTTCTATAAATTCAAAATGTGTTTAGAATAAAAGTTTTTCAGTTGTTTCATATACAGATTGCAGTCATTTGAGTTTTTTTTTATGCTAAAAACATCTTATTGTTTTTAGCATAAAAATATTTTATGGTTTAAATACAATAAAATTAAATCAGAGTTTAGATTCATGAGCAAAAGTTCATTAACTCATTGATAGAATAAATTCAGCATATTTTCAGTTATATTCAGCACATTCAATGCTTTTTTGAGTGTTTAATATTGCACAACTTTATGATAAAAGAAAAAGTACATCTAATACTTTAAATCATAATCTTATAAATTTCTGTAAGTTATCATTTGGCTTCATATAAGTTTTAGTTGGAAAAACTGTTTTTTTAACATTAGCAATTGTGAACATACTCTAGTAGTTACTGAAATATAATATAAAAGCTGTGTAAAGGCAAAACATGACTTCTTTAAAAAACTAACAGCATTAACCTCTAGCCGAGGTTTGAATTTGTTAATATCCCAAAACATTTTGCAGTCAAGTGTTGCCCTTATTAACGTGGAGCAGTGTGGGCACCATTTGAGTTGTGCAGATTCTGTTTTTTATGGTGCAGTCCATTAACCTTTGAACTTGGGTGGGGGGAGTGTGAATCATGTCACGTCCCAGGTAGACGCATGGCTAATAAAGTTGGGACAGCTGGAGAACATCCAGCTTCCCAGTGGGAAATTCCAACCAAAGGGCGAGTTCACAGTGACATTTGTAATACGTGACTCATAGATTCCCAGTTCAGAGATCAACTGCAACCCACCATTACCTTGACCAGAAATAGTAAAATCACCATCCCTTTGTAAAATTGTTTATTGTAAAGAATAGAGTTCTTTACATTTCATGACTGTACTCTCAATTGTGTTAGACTGTTTGTATTTAGCAGCTCATGTTTTACCACATATTTGTGTGAAAAGACACCAGAACCTGATTGTCAGATGAAGTCTTACTGGTTTATTAAAACATTTTGTTGGTAATTTAATGTAACTCCTTTCAGACCTCCCACCCATTAAGAAGAAGTTTTACACTGAGGCAGCGAGTGTTTCTCAGCTCACCGCAGAGGAAGTCAGTGAATGGAGGTAAATCTGGCAGCATTGCATCATCCTATGAATTGAAAAAAAAAATGGTTATCATCTGGATGTTTTGCAAGTACAGACTGAGTCAAATGCCATGTCAGTTGACAGGATTTTCAAGTCTTTCGAACTCTTATTTTTTAGCTCCACTTGGTTTGTTTGTCTGTTTGAAATGACTCAAAAATTTACCAACAGATTTTGATTACATTTTCCAGGGAATTCTGATCATGGCACAGTGAAGAAATGATTAGATATGGGCGGTGATATGAATCTGGATGCGGATCCAGGAATTTTTGTAAGGATTTGTTAGTATTGTGAGGTTGAGATATCACTAATAACTTGGCTAATAAATGCCTTGGCGGAGGTTTGTGCTCTTTGAGTTTTTCTAGTCTACAATTGATCTCTCCAACTAGATTTTTAATTTGTTTTTTAGCTTTGATAAAGAGATGTCTTCCATAACACCTGAAAAGATCTAGCTGTAGTAGTTGCTATATACTACGAACAATTACTTATCCACACTGACATACCTGATTGTCTTATAGCCTATCAGTGATATTTAAAACTGAGGAAAGATGTGATTTCCAGCTCATAAAAACCTTGAATCTACAGATGTTTTTTTTGTTTGGTGAAATATTGTTGTTGTTTTTTTTGTCAAATTTAGCCTTTTTAAAATAAACTGCAGTTACACAGGTGGTGGATCTGTTTGACCTGCAAAGCTCCTGTCCACAACACACAAACTCATTTAATCACATCCTGTTTTATCGTTTTGATTTCCTCAGGAAAGAAAACAACAATGTTTTTGTGGATGACCTGATTGAGGACGGGAAGAAGCGGCACATCCCCAATCCCTGTCGCACGTTTGAAGAGGCATATGGGTCCTATCCAGAGATCATGGAAAACATTGACCGTGTTGGCTTTGTCAGGCCAACTCCCATTCAAGTATGAGCCTAATATACAAGCAAAGCAATTTAGTCATTCATCACGAGTTGTACTTTATATTAATAGTTCTAGATTATGGCAGAAGTCACAAACATGTTACAATGATTGATATTGAAATCACGATTACTCATACATTTTTGCATCTTTATCACATGAAGTCATTGAACTTTTAACACCTGAACATTCAGAACACTTAGAAAATAAGAAATGGATAAAAAAAAATACAATTTTAAAATGTGGATGTATAAAAGTAGACAAGCAAGTAGATACAAGAAATTCATTATGTTTTTAGTGGGTGTTGTTTCATCCATTTGGCCAAAAAATTGCACAAACACTTCCAAGCATTTACTGCACATGACAAACCCATAGACGAGACAAGTGCAACAAGTAAGAGGGACAGTAGTTGTTAATTTAAAGTTATTGTGTTCAGTACTAAGGGCAATAAAAGTCATAGCTGAACATAAACGATAAGTAACTCAGCACTACTTTGTATCATTGCTAAATTTGCAAACAGTAGACTCACATTCTCCAATGATGGTTTAAGGACAAAAAGACATTTAACACGGGTATGGCTGATGGTACATCAATGATACAAAGTAAATAGATTAAAGAAACTACTTACTATAAATAACTTCAATAATCATCAAAACCTTTTTAACTTGGTCCCTACTCTGCAACCTGGGTTGCAGAGTAGGGACACTTTAGCTGTATTTCCATCCCATCCTTTTTGACGCAACATTTCTTCTCTGCCTGAAAGAAATTTTGTGATAATTAGGTTGTAATTTTTTATGTGCTTAAAAGACAGAACACACAAGACAATCACTTGTCAACACTGTCCTAAATGTCTGCGTCCAGTGTCCCCTGTTTTTTCTGCTGTAGCCATGAATTTCTTCTGACCATCAGTTGCCCTGCAGACAGCAACACATGAACACACCGTCCAGTAAAAGACAGTGAAATGTCCCCATCTGTTTAATGTGTTCCTTCTTTGTAATAGCCCCTTTCAGTGGATTTCTTGTAATATCTAAATTAAAACAGACAAAAAAAATCCAGCAGCAGTTGTAACCATATTGTACACGAGATAATCTTTTGCAAGTGTTAGTCTGTGTTGGTATTAAGCATCAAAAGCAACACAAGAAAATATTAATTGTCTGGGCTGTGAATACATGCCACTGCAGTTTGTCCTACAGTGCTCAATAGTTTTAGTGGCTGCCTTAAGAAAACCCCTCCACCTTAACTAAAGTTGCAAAACAAAACCCCATTTGTTCTTTTGTTTCTGGTTAAAATTACAATTTGGCTTCCATATTTCTAATTAGGGCACCACTTAGGCCAAATTCAGCCCTGCTTTTAAACAAACCGAGTTGAGTTCAAGATGACTTTACCCTTTGATAAACTGTCAAGTAAAAATCAACATAAAAGTAACTCAGTGAAATGATACACATAATTTAATTTGTTGCTATTATTTGATTTGCCAGTGTTTCCAGACTAATTTTAGCTGATACAAATATAAACACAGATATTTGCGAAAATCTAAAAGTAGTTTTTTGAGTCACACCTGCAGTATATGCCAAAAGTGTTTTTAACGGCAACAGTAAAACCTAGCTTTATCTGCCCCTTGAAGAGCCAAAAACAGTGACTTACCAACCTGCCGATGGAAAGTTGGCCCTAATTTTTGGATCTTAATTGTCAAATTAAAATTCAAACTTAATGGTGATACATAAGACTATTTTCTGTTGCAGAGTTGTATATCTGCTGATAGCAAAATCCCCCTTTGAAAGAATTACATGATCGTACAAACAATGTTTTGCTGCCTTACTCAAATCATTTTAAATCAAAGTGAGGATAAGGAGGAGTGTGATCACTGTGAGGCAGAGTCAGTGAGGGTCACTGTCTCAAGTAATGTGATTAACATCACAAAACATACAATAACATTGTTAACCGTGTTATCTCAACACAAGACAATTTTTAAGTTATTCTTATGGCTGAATGGAAAGGTACATTTAATACCCAAATTTGTGTATAGGTTAAGTGTATACATATAATCAATGTTCCTGAAATAAAGAAAACATTCAGACATGTATCCAGAATATAATTCCCACAAGTCCAATACGCATCAACATTGTGCAAATCTGCTTACAGGCATATTTATGTCCACTTCCTGGACAAGCTGTTATTTTTCAAGATTGCTCATCATGTGTCATAAAATTGAAACTCAAAGAAATGAAACATCAGCATGTCTTTGTAATTTTAATTTCGTTTCCCCATGAAAGGCTTGGCCAGATGTAAGCAACATCAGATTACTAAGCTTTCAAATATGTACAGAGCTCTCGAGGCCAGGTTTTTATGATCTTGATTATAGTTGGCAAACAAGTTTTATTCCTTCTCTTAATGTGAGACTGATGTGTTGCTTAACTTCCTGTTAGAGTTTGCATAACTGTTAGTGACAGTAAACAAGCTCTAACAGAAAACCGGTTCAACCACGAAGGTGTGTTTTTTTTTTTTTGTTGTTTTTTTTTCTTCTGACAGGTCGAGTTGTCTTTACAAGAAACTGAAGCCTGTTTCATTAGAAATGGCACCAAGACCAAGCTATCTTTGAAAGCCTAAATTATCATTTAAGACAATTTGACTTTAAAGTTTATGGTTGTCAGAGGTTTACTTTGGAATAATCCATGATTTCTTCTCGTCTTATTCAAAGTTAAGCTAAATATGTCAAGGCCTAAGTTCAGGAGATATACATGGACAATCTTGAATAATAGTTTCGAATGAATTTTTTTTTACCCTTTTTTTTGTTCAGTTTCAATCGAAAACAAATAAATCTAGTTTACTGCATTTTCACAAAAATTATATCTATTGTTTTGGTGATCAAAACACTTTGAAGAGCTTCAGGAGGTGATATGAAACTAGTGGTAATGTCAGTGCATCTCATGCATGAGGGTTAAAGGGATGTGAGATCGTCGTCTCCCTCCTGTGTGTGGTGACGTCAGTGAATATCAGCAAAAATCCAATATTGTGAATCCTTAAGAGAAGTTGTTGTCCCCATCTGCTGAGTTTGTTTTGTGAAGCACTTTGGCTCCGTGCATTTTTGTATGAAAGGTGCTGTAGACTGTAAGTAAAGCTGAGTTGAGCTGATGAAAGCTGCAGGGTCCACATTTGTCCCTTGTCTCTTTAAATATTTTTCAATCCCAACCCTTCCTCGCTGATTTCTGAATCTGTATACTGTCATGCTCCTACAAAAATGCGTTAGAAGTTTCAAAACAAAATCTAGAAAAGATGCAGATTTAACTAGAAAAGCACTGGGAGAGCGCAGACCTCTGCCAAGATATAATTCTGGGTCACCACATGCTCCGATAGAGTCCGATAGAGTCTCCGCTCATGTCTGTCCATGTGGACTTTGCTGGCATTGCAAGGGAAGCTGGGTAATGTAGTGACTTAGGCTTGAAAAATGTTCACCGGTAAACTACAATTCCCATAATGACATAAAGGGGGCAGAACCGTCAGAGCAGCCGAGGAGAAATGAATGGGATATGCCATTATAAACTTCAGTGTTTTTTGTTACATCAATCTGGATCAGATCTGGATCTGATTTCTTAAAATACAGCCCAATGTTAAGTTAAGGGATTTTCACAAATTTTGGGAATTTTTTTTGCATCCAGACCAATACCAAAATGTAATGGCTTCTTCCTTGGACCAAACCACACATCTGGTAAAATTTTCATGTAAATTCATCCAGTAGTTTTTGCCAGTTCTTGCTAACAGACAAACACACAAGCAGACCCTGGCGAAAACATAACCTCCTTGGCGGAGGTAAAAATGGTTCCTGGACATGCATTGTGTCAGACAGTATCTGCCTACTTTTTGAAGACCTACCTAAAGTTTTATTTAATCACAGTAGGACACTAGAAATGCTCTTTAGTTGCAATTTAGAGTCATTCGAAAGCAGAGATGGTGATATTTCAATGTGACTGCTAACATTAGTGTTTGATGCTGCTTTGTTTTCTGTTCTTGTAACTTTATGTATGTGTGAGTATAATGTGATGTATTTATCTTCAGTCTCAGGCCTGGCCAGTGTTGCTTAGTGGGGAGGACTTGATAGCCATTGCTCAAACAGGGACAGGTAAAACTCTGGCCTACCTGCTGCCCGGGTTCATCCACATGGAGGGGCAGCCTGTGTGAGTAAAAGTGCTGTTGCTTACCTTTCAGTTACTGTTAGGGTTGTTTTTCTAACTGGGTAGACTGTTATTTTTCTAAGTATTTTTTGTATTACAGGAGATGGGTTGACTAATTGTAAGTGATGGTGAGTCCTGCCTCTGTATTTCTGCCTTTCACTGACAGACCCAGGGCTGAGCGAGGTGGCCCTGGCATGTTGGTGCTGACTCCCACCAGAGAGCTGGCCCTGCAGATTGAAACTGAGTGCAAAAAGTACCGCTTCAGGAGTTACTCTAGGTCCTTGAGTCTATAAAACCTGAATAATGAAATGCTTCAAATCTGTGGTATACTGTGATCTAAAAGTAACATGGCCATAACTGTTTCTTTTTGTGCCGTCTTGTAGTATCTGTATCTACGGTGGAGGGGACAGAAGAGGCCAGATCAACTTGGTGAAGAGTGGAGTGGACATAGTAATTGCCACACCAGGGCGACTGAATGATCTGCAGATGAATGAGCTCATCAATCTCAGCTCCATCACGTACTTGGTCAGCTGTTTGTGTCTGTAATGTCTGTTGTTGCATGAGAAGAATTGTCTTTGCGTAGTTTACTCTGCATAATACAACTTTCACTGTCAAGGTTTCTTCTGTTTTTGATGTTAACAAATCAGTGAGGGAAAAGGTTTGGATCTGTGTTTGGGTCTGTCTTTTTTTTTTTTTACATAGTTTCTATAGATGTTGAATATGGCCTTGATGTCATGTTGTCTGCTGTTGAAAATTTGAAAAAAGGTGTTGGACGAGGCTGACCGTATGCTCGATATGGGCTTTGAGCCTCAGATTATGAAGATTCTCTTGGACATCCGCCCAGATCGCCAGACTGTCATGACCAGGTACACAGCATGTCACATGAAGCGTTTTAGATGTTTCACAATATTGAATAAAATTGATGAAAGAAACAAACCATGTGTTTGTATAACAGAAGAATAAATACAACTCAACAAAAGTATAAAAAACAGGAGTGGCTGTGTACTGGCCGTGCTGACTGACCACCACACTGTCACGCGGCATGAGACTCATGGATGGGTTGTACTCACTGGGAGCTATCATGTGAAACTAGGGAACTTGCTTTGAGCAAAGCAAAGCAATCTTTACACAGATAAATATTTTTGGCCAAGTTAAGGGAAAGGTCATTTTAATGTAACCTTTTGAGTTTGTGCGTTTGTATTTTTGTTGAGTATACATCCAGTGATGGTCAGTTGTGTGATATAGTGTTAAAATGCATTTTTTTAAACGTTCATTATCATGCTTAAAAAGGGAATGATCATAAGATGTGTGAAATAACAGAATTATGGGAGCAGAACTAGCTGCTGCATTCATTTTTATATTTATCCGAATCCCTGTAGCCACTTTAAAAGTAGCAGTTTCTTTTCTTAGGGTCCACACATTTTGTACAAACTTTAAAATCTACAAAAATAACCGGAATTCTAGGCAAAGTGGACAAAAAGATCATAATGACAACATAATAACTACAAAAAATAGGAGCAAAGAGGACCAGGATGAATCCTTGACAATTGTTACGGCAGTCTTTCATTTACCAAAGGTTAATCTATTTAACTGATAAAATACAGGATAAAACAAATATTAGAATTGAAGTGCCGTCAAACAGTGCATAGGGTGACTTAATGATGCATCGACTGAATAGTAGTATTCACAATTCTTTATTTGTCCCAAGGAGTATTTCCCTAGGACAAAAGGCTACTGTATAAAATACGTATTAGACAGTAGATACATGGACAGACTGACACCAATACGTAACACAGTGACAAAAATACAGTAAGTATAAAATATTTTCCACCCCTCATCTTACCCCTGTGCTTTGACATGAATTAAGGAGATTCACTGATATGGGGATAAATGAATTCTTGTATCTATTGAGTTATCTCTTGTGATTGATTGTGGCGCTTTAACACTGTCCTGATGGTAGCAGCTTAAATATAGTTATATTTACATTGTAGAATTAAGTTATAACTGTCTGGTTGGTTAAATCAATTTGTTTCAGTGCCACATGGCCCGTTGGTGTGAGACGCCTGGCCAAATCCTACCTTAAGAACCCAATGATGGTTTATGTGGGAACCCTGGACTTGGCGGTAAGTGAAAATTATACAAAAGAAATCAGTGTGTTTACCAAGCAGATTTGGACCATTGAGCTGAGCAAATTCACATGTCCTGTACAAGTATTTTGTCAAATAATTACAGTTTTTAGTAGCTCAGCTAAAATTGTCCACAGTGTTTGCTGCAGAGATTTTACTGCTCAGAGAGCAGAGACCCCCTTTTGGTCGTAAATATTTTTGATAAATGAGGGCCAGTGTCTCTTTTATTAGACCCATAGCTAACAGTGGACAGGCAGAGGTTTTAGTTCACTTGGGAAAAATGGGGCTAGAGGTTATCTTCATGATCACTTTGCCAATACACATTTGCTCTTGTAAGGGGAGTTACAGACTCTGTGTTAGTTTCTGACCTTTCCTCCTGCGTTCTTTGAGTCTTAGGCAGTTAACACAGTGCAGCAAACAGTGCTGATAGTCAACGAGGAGGAGAAGAAGTCCTACGTGTATGATTTCGTCAGGAACATGCTGCCTGATGATAAAGTCCTAATCTTTGTTGGAAAGAAGCTCATGTGAGTACATGTTAGTGACA
Source organism: Cetoscarus ocellatus (assembly GCA_037902135.1). Taxonomy (NCBI): domain Eukaryota; kingdom Metazoa; phylum Chordata; class Actinopteri; order Labriformes; family Labridae; genus Cetoscarus; species Cetoscarus ocellatus. The sequence continues at coordinate 3,849,488 of JBAMNC010000033.1, read as the reverse complement.
GTAAATTGCTGCCACCAGCATGTGAAATTAGCGTGTTTATTTGTGTATGTGTGCACATCTTTGTGTTCAATCTCAGGGCTGATGACCTGTCCAGTGACATGTGTCTGCAGGGTTTGGCTGTCCAAAGTCTTCATGGTGACCGCGAGCAGTGTGACCGTGAAGAAGCTCTCAAGGACTTTAAAGAGAGTATGTGAGAAGAGAATAATCATTTTAACAGAAGTTAAGTTGACGTGGATAAAAATGAAAAGAATTACAGTCTTAAAAGGATGAAAATACACTGCCTGGTCAAAAAAAAAAGTCGCCACCACAAAAAATAGTCTCACACACTAATATTTTGTTGGACCGCCTTTAGCTTTGATTACAGCATGCATTCGTTGTGGCATTGTTTCGGTAAGCTTCTGCAATGTCACAAGATTTATTTCCATCCAGTGTTGCATTAATTTTTTCATCAAGAGCTTGTATTGATGATGGGAGAGTCTGACCACTGCACAAAGCCTTCTCCTGCACAACCCAAAGATTCTCAGTAGGGTTAAGGTCTGGACTCTGTGGTGGCCAATCCATGTGAAAATGATGTCTTATGCTCCCTGAACCACTCTGTCACAATTTGAGCCCGATGAATCCTGGCATTGTCATCTTGGAATATGCCCGTGTTATTAGGAAAGAAAAAATCCATTGATGGCGTAACCTGGTCATTCAGTACATTCAGGTAGTCAGCTGACCTCATTCTTTGGGCCATAATGTTGCTGAACCTAGACCTGACCAACTGCAGCAACCCCAGATCATAGCACTGCCCCCACAGGCTTGTACAGTAGGCACTAGGCATGATGGGTGCATAACTTCATCTGCCTCTCTTCTTACCCTGATGTGCCCATCACTCTGGAACAGGGTAAATCTGGACTCATTAGACCACATGACCTTCCTCCAGGACAGTTCTTAATCCAATTTTAGTAGTTTCTGCAATCTCCTTAGATGTTTTCTCTTCTTGATGCATGCCAATGATTTGACCCTTCTTAAACGGACCAACATCTTTTCCATGAACACAGGATGTGTCTTTCAACATGGTTGAATGAGAAGCTACTCATTGCATCAGCTGGGGTTTAATAACTTGTTGCTAGCTGAAAGATAATCACCTATGCGGTAATTATCCAATAGGAGGCTCGTACCTATTTGCTTAGTTAAATCCAGGTGGCGACTTTTTTTTGGTCAGGCAGTGTATTTCATGTGAAGACATCAACTAAAGTAAAACAAAAAAAAAATAATGTAAAGTTGTCAGCTCAGTGCTGAAAAGCTTTGGCTTTTTAGTGCCATGTTCTGATGCTTACCGTTAGCAGCATTCATTAAACTGGAGGCAGCTGTGGGTCTAACAAACATCTGGCTTAGAGATTATCCTCTGATGACATCAATAGGGGAATTTTTTGTTGAGAGGCCATAAACAGTTATTTTTCATAGTTAATAGAAAAAAAACATTAAAACGAGGGATGTCCCATTACTGTATTGGTATCTGTAAAAGTATCTTTTGGGGCTGTGAACATATTCTAATTGATCGGAGATTGGAATTAATACTGATCATCTGTCCTGAGAGTTTACATCAGCATCCATAAATTACTTACTTACTACTTACTTACTTCTTATTTAATTTAATTTAGTTACCAAACAATCAAAAAACTAACACAAAAGCAGCCTTCAGCTGTAATGTTATTTAAATGCAAGTATTGGAATGGGACTCTAGTCATTTTAGTCATTATTTAAAAATCGGATTGGGATGGGGGCTAAAAAGCTGTTTTGGACTCCCTTGTTAAAAAGTGTATTTTTGCAAACAGTGTGACCTTCAGTGTTCTCTGTCCTCAAGATTTACAGCACTACATTGTTTGTTCAAGTCTTTGCCTCTCCTTAAAAAGAGAAGTGTACCTTGATATCCTATTGTCAGATTAATAGTTTGCACCATTGCTTGTAAAGTTCTACTAAAATAACAGTCTCACTTTAGATACACCACATTTGTGTTGATCACTTTTTTTTTTTATTCTTAATTACCCTAAAGGAGTCTCCCTAAGGGATTAATGAAGTTTTATCTGATCTAATCTAAATTTGCTGCTTAATCTGCAATTCAAAAAAAAATTATCAACCTTTGAGATTTTAATACCCAGTATGAATAATTTTAACCAAGTTTAAAAGGGATTTCAACATGACATGTATTAAACTAAAACTTAAATCTCGAGCTAGGCACCTCCTAGTGAAACCTCAAGAATATAATGGACTACACTACTGAATAATGTGGCTTTGTCCTTTTCAGGTCGAGTGCGTATCCTGGTCGCCACAGACTTGGCATCTCGTGGTCTGGATGTCCATGACATCACACATGTTTTTAACTTTGACTTCCCACGCAACATAGAGGAGTATGTGCATCGTGTGGGCCGCACTGGACGAGCAGGGTAAGGCTGTTTTGATCACATGCCAAAAAATTATAACCTGACACACCAGATGGACCGGTAATGTATTTCACTAGTCATTCAGGGCGACAAGGCATAGAAAGTGTTTGAGGAGGGAAGAACCTCTTAAAAGCATATCTGGCAGGTGATTGGTCTAGCAATTTTCTAGCAATCACATTCATTATGGGCCAATCAGATAATGAAGTAGATGGACACTACTGCTGCAGTGTAAATTACAAAAAGTACACCACATTGTAGAACAAACTCGCGCCAAAACATGTAAGAAGTGGAGCGAGAGTTACCTTTCTGTCGAGAATTGCTTTTAGTGTTTTGGTTTCCATTTAATAAAGAAATGTGGTCCAGATCTGATAAAACTGCTACTGTAGCTGTTAGCATCTATCCTAATCTCTATGTGAGCTATCACTTCCTGTAGTCTTATCACTCATAGCTCCCATCCCTTCCTGCTCAAAAGGACACTGATTGGGCCGTGCCACTTTGGGACACTCACAGTCATTGTAGATTGGAGCTTGTTGAGATGGATGTGTGTGATTTCATTTCTGTTATAGAATCCATCTGCTGTGCGAGGTTCAGAAAATGACCGCTGCTTTTTTTTTTTTTTTGGTTAATTTTGGGATGCAATGCATTTTATCGTACAGACGGTCAGGAAGTGCTGTTACCTTGGTAACAAGAGCAGACTGGAGGAAGGCCCCGGAGCTTATTCCCATCCTGGAGCGATCGGGACAGGTGAGCTATAAACAAGTTTGATACGTAAAGAGGAGAAAATTCACTATGCTCATTGGTACACTCTGTTTGATTGTGGACTTGTGTTAGGATTTTGTTTTCATCACAAATAATGGAGGAGAATATTTTTTCACTTTATCATAAGCATTGTACAAAATGTCAGATTGGTTGAAAAAATGTGGTTTTATTCAAAAATAAGTGGTAGTTTCAGCAGAATAGAGTGGTGAAAAAATGAGTCCAAAACACAAAAGTGAGTTAGCATTTTAGTACCTCAGGTTCCCAAGGCCACAAGTATGTGGGGTTTACAGTAGACTTTTGGATATATACCAATAATAAGTACTTTGATTACCACATGCAAACAAGATTTGGTTGTTGCATTTTGCAACATAAAATGAATCTGACATTGCCCTGCTTTTAAAATTTGAAGTATTATTGTGTTTTTGAAAAGCTGGTTGTTGATGAACTGCTAACAAGGTCTACCCAAGGACCTTAATGCAAACATTACAAGTTATTTTTAATAAACAGCAATGCATACACCATTGCCACAGTCATGGGCACCAACTAGGGCTGAACGATATGGACAAATTTCGTATCTCGATATTCATGCCAGGTATCTCGATATCGATACGATATGACCACGGGTTCAGTGAAAACCAAACATTTTTCAGAAAAATAAAAACAGTTTGAAATAAAAGAAGGTTTGTGGTTGGCTTGCCTTAGCGGTGCATTCAAGGGCAATCGTAAAAATTAAATTTGTTGTGACTTCCAGAGCTATACATGCAGGAGGAGCGCAGGGGAAATCTATATCGTTTATATCGTTGCTTTTTTTATATTAATATCTTGAATGTTCATATCTCGATATTGATACAATAACGATGTATCTTTCAGCCCTAGCACCAACTTGATCATGTCATTCCATGAAGAGGAAATTCTCAAACAACGGGTTATAGTATGGCTTTGTATGCTGAAAGTGTGGTAGTTGCTATCATGGAAGACGGCCACATTGTAGTTCTGTAATATCTTGGCAAGAGGTATTTACTCTCTGATTATTCATTCACTACAGACTTATCATCAGCAATGTCCAAGTGCACAATGAAAAAAGGCTTTTAGTTGAGAGAAACAACACATTTCTTTTTGGTTGGCCTGAAAAAAAAAAAACATCATCCCTTCACTACTCTATTGATGTTCTTGTTTGTGTTTTTTCATTGAGTTCAATTTGGCATACCATCGTTACTAGGGCCCGACTGATATATTGGCCAGCCGATTAAATCGGCAGATTTTAGCCCTTTTGAAAGGATTCAACATCGGTCAGAGTTTTGCTGATATAACGCCGATGTATTCTTAATTTCTCATAAAACAGTAAACACTGTTCGCCGTCCAAGCTGCGCAGAATGATGACATTGTAAAAGATGGCGGCTCGTTGTCAAAACAGCTCTGAGCTCCGCTGTGTGTATGGATGATGGAGTGTATGGGGCAAAACTCCCACAGAGTTGCTGAATGTTGTTTTTGCCTGCAAGTCCGACATAACGACCGACTTTCAGCGCCTGCACAGTATACCGCTGGACATAGCGAGAGCACCGGGTTCTCTACTCAGCTACAGAAGCAGCCGCCAGACCGACACTGACGAGCTGACCAATACCAGATCTGTCATTTACAAAACTGACGAATTGGACCGTCTGATGGCAGGGGATTGGTTTGTTTGTGACTGTTCTGTGAGGATTATTACGGAAACCTGGCTTCACCCACTTGTTCCTGACGCTGCAGTTGAGCTAACTAGCTAGCTAGCTAACTATGCTAGCATTAGCATTGCTTCCTCGGAGCTGTTTGACGTCATCGGGGGGAGCCTTCATCATAGCTGGGAGCTTTAATCAGGCCTGTTTAAAAAAGTTTGTGCAATATGTGCAGTGTCCCACAGAATATTGTGATTTCCTCACACATATTACCTCATGTTTACAATAAAAAAGTGGTTCTACCTGCACTAAAACCTACTTCTGATACACTAATGAGGACTCTGGGACTGAAAGGCTGATGTGACAGGACAAGAGTTCATAATTCATCTATATATTTACATTTTAAATAAGGTTATTTATTTCATTTTGCAGGAATTGGCTGCAGTTTTGCCCACTATTTTATTTTGTATTTGAAAGTTCTTTGCTCTTGAAAGTTGCAGAGGAGAAAAATAAAAGAGGCTTATGAAAACAATGTTGTTGCTTTCCTCTCACAATGACCTGTTTACAACTTTTTAAAAGTTGTTCTACCTGAACTATAACCTACCTTCTTATTATTTTCATCAACAAGAAGTACAAGATAAAGAGTGACTCTTTTTAAGGTTTTATAATTAATTTCCCAGAGGTTTAATGCTTTGCATGCTTTTGTACTTGAAAATTTCCCTCTGTTGTAAAGTTAAACAAATACTTAGTGACAAAGTATTGTAAAATGGTAAAATGTTCTGCCTGTAATTCATATATTCATTGTTGTAAGTGTTTTTGGACCTTTTTTTTTTTTTAATTAATTTTATTATTTTTTTTTAATTAATCGGCCGATTAATTGGTAATCTGTATTTTTTTTCTGCCAAATATCGGCATCGGCTTCAAAAAATCCATATCGGTCGGGCCCCGATCGTTACCTCAATGTATTTTTGTTGAATTGTGTTGTAGGAGGTCCCTGAGGAGCTGGTGCTTATGGCAGAGAGATATGAGAAGCACAAGAGGGAGAGAGAGGCATATGGCCCAAGGGAAGGAGGAGGAGGAGGAGGAGGAGGGAGGAGAGGTGGTGGTGGAGGAAGAGGTGGCAGGGATCGAGGACAGAACTGGGGATTCTAATGCATGACTGTAAGTTTACATTTACCGTTTGGTGTCCACTTGGTGGCATAACAAATCCAACAGGACAAACACCAGCAGAGGTATAAAACAGTGACTTTAATATATATTTGGTGTTTGATGGAATATTTTTATATACTTTTGGAATAATTTTACTTCTGTTTTTTTTCACAGCAGAGTGAAGCAGAATGTTAAACCGCCTTTGTTGCAGTGTCTTCGATATATATCCCTTAATTCTGTTTTTTGGATTTTTCTGTTTGTTTGTCATCAACTCTAATTTTGAGGCAGTTGCATCTTGTTTTGTTTTCATCCTGTTTTAAACACGTTTAAAATCCACAAATTGACATTAGTCGTCAGCCTGTAAGTCACCAACCACAGCAGTGTGTTGTGTCAATCTGAACGTTTTGTGATGTCATGTTTTGATTTGTGAGAAAATAAACCTGTAAAATAAATTTTCTTTTTAAAGAGATGTGACACTAATTACTGATTTGATTTGCTTGACTGAATCTTTTCTTGCTTCTATAAAATACCCTTACACCTAATTCCAAACCAGATGGCAACCTCTTAGGCTGAAAATGGATGCTGATGAGAAATTGCCAAATGTGTGGTACCCTGAGTTTCCACTTGAGGTTGCAGAATCCTGATTGTTTGTGGAAACAGGCGGTTTTTACAGCACATCTCTACAGCCCATTTAAACGGCTTCAGATATATAGTATATCTATATACTTTCAGTGTACTCAGATTGTTATTTTTTTTTTTTTTTTTTATTTTGAGGATTTATTGAACATATCTACTTTTGGAAATGTGGCGTCGCTTTTGGTCAGACAGGCTTAAGTCCTGCATCAGCACAGCCTCTCTGTGAGTAGGTTGAGCTAAAGTTTGGTTCAGATGGTGTGCAGTATGGCAGTGTGCATTGCAATGCATCTAAAGCTTTCCAGAGGCCCTTTTGATGATCAAACAGCTTACGTGACATGGTCCAATTCTTTTACAGGCACCATACCTGGAAAATGCTAAAGGAAATCAAAAGTAATATGTTGAAAAATGTTGAGAAACAGAAATGTTTATCTGAAAAGCATGGTAAGCAAAAAAACAGGCTTTGTCTTTGGCAGTTGGACTGATTACTTGCAGCTCCTTCCAAACTCTATGACTATATGTTTTGTATGGTCTTAACATTAGTATCTGTCATTTTCAAAAGTATTGCACTGATTATTGTGCAATGTAAAAATAATCAATTGTACAGACACTCAGAAAAAAGAAACGGATTCAGAAGGTGCTTGAAGAATTAACCTTGGGTAAAATGTTATCTGAAAACCAGAAGTAAAGATATTTGTTCACTGTTCTTTGACGTTTGTTGTTGATCTTTGACACAGGATGTGCACAAGATCTTAATCTGACGCACTTGACTGAGAGGTCTATATATTCAGGACTAGATAGACTGTTGAAAATGTGTCATACAGGCCTTGTTCTAGTCTTTAAGTTTTGTGGGTTTTGTATCGTTGTAGGCTGCACAAGTTGCTGAATGCAAATTTGAATGTTATTGTATTTTGTTTTTGTAAAGGTGTTTGCCAGATTGAAGATGTAATCTACTAGGATGAAGTTAAATAGTATTCATCAAAGCGACGGCATATGGTGGTTTTATTAGGGTTTTTTAAGATGTTAGATCTTTCCTCTGCCAGTAACATTGGTGATCTGTCAGAAAAAGTAGTTGACCACTGTGGTCTAGACCTTTGTTTTCATGCTTACTGGATAAAAGGAGGTACTTTTTGATGCTTTAACATGCATCCGTGTCTTTCTTTTCAGATAGTCTCAGCCCCAAGCTTTAGCAGCTTCTGTGATGTTTGTTGGATGTCCTTAGCTTCAGGTAAGAATTTTTTATGATGCATATGCTGCCAAAATGCAATATTAAGGACAAAATATCCCAAAAATGTAAAATGGAGTGCATAAACTATATAGTGGTGCAATAATGAGTCCCAAAACGTGAAAGTGAGTTAGCATTTTAGCACCTGTGGTCCTGTGTCAAAGTCAAAAGGATTTTTGAATGAGTTTATATGACAGAAAAAGGTTTATTGTGTACGTAAGCAGTAAATATTTTAATATTTTCTCCAACAAAATACGTAGCAGAATGTTTAAGTTTCATTTCATCTTAAGAAGTACAGTTGCAAACTAGGATTAAAAAATTTGAAGGAATATTTTATTTCCATATGTTTTTATTGAGTTTTCATTAGAGCTTTACAAAGAAGCAATCACAGCAAACTGAAACAACTACAACAACAACAACAAAAAAAAAAAACCAAAAAAAGCTCTGTTGTGTGTGTGCCGTTTTCGGTATATTGTTAGATCGATTTTACATACTTTGCCCATAAATTACTTCTATTTGTAATGACAACGGTAAGAATAAGGAGGCAAATTAAGTTATACATCCAGCAGCCAGAGTAGGGAGAGAGGAGAGAGTGTGACAAGGGGTGAGGGTAGAGATGAAAACCACTATTGATCAAGGGTGTTTGCATAAAAGTCTAGGAAGGGGTACCAAATGTTTTAAAATCTTTTTACTGAGCCCTGGACTGTACATCTGATTTTTTCAAGTTTGAGAGCTGGCATTACCTCCCGAACCCAGCACGAGTGTGATGGAGGGGTTGGTGATTTCCAACTAAGTAGAATAAGTCTGCGTGCTAAGAGTGTTGAGAATGCTATTAAATCTGATTGATGTCTCTATATCCCACAGTTGCTACGGGCGACGCCAAAAGTTGCAATTTGTAGCAATATTAAACATTATTTTTGATCATCAACAAAAAAAACAATGTTTCACACAGGATAAAAATAGCCACACTAATTTTTGCATCACATCACGTAAAGAAAAAGTCAATACAGAAGAGGTATAAGTTTGTTGTAGTTCCATACTAGCCTGACAGTTGCCTTTTTCTTTTGTGGATTACATTTACACCTAAAAATGGAGAGGAAGGTTATATTTGTACATGTTATCAAAAAAAAAATTAAGTTTCATGAACTTTTTTTTTTTAACAAAAATACAAAAAACCAAAAAACTTTTAGATGAGGGAACTTGTGTGATACAAACTTTTAGGCCATCGTACTCAAAGGTTTAAGAAAAGATTACGCTTGGTCAAGTGGTACACTTTTCAATGATGCTTCTAGTGGTTCAGAAAGCTAAACGCCAAGTTATTCTGTCAGACCCAGTTTTCATTTAAAAATAGGGAACCCTTTTTCACATTGATCTTTGATGCAACAAGCCAGGTCCTTGCATTTCTTCTGGCTCAGACCAGACAGCAGGTTCTGAGAAGGGATGAAGAAGTTTGGTAGAACTCTTTTTTCTAAATGGCCCACAAAGTCGTCCAGCAGCAGCCGAAAACATTGACCCAGATCTGAAGCCCTCCATTCAGTGTCTTTAGTTCTGGAGCAGCAGGCGTGTAGAAGTGTCGTCTTGGCGTGGTAGGAACAGAACTTGTCAAATGAAGAGTTCTCCTCCTTCAGCAGGCTGAGTAGGTGCTTGAGGAGTTTCAAACAATCCTTCCTGTTCGTAAAGAGAGTAAAGCAAACTTTTGCCAAGTCTAACCTTAAAAAGGACAATTATCCTTGATCATTGTTTCAAACAAAAATAAAATAAGAGGACATGTGTGAAGGAAAGTCCAGTGTAAGTGAGGCTGACCTGCAGCAGCGTGCTCCATTTTCCTCACAGCATGTCTTTTCTGATCCATGATTCTTCAGGATGCCCTTCTCAATATGAGAGAATGAAATCCGCCAAGTATCTGTGCCAAAAAAAAATTACAAAATGCTTAATGGGTAGAGGAAGTTAAAGCTTCCCTTTTATGTGGTCATGATTCATATAACATGGTTTTTGAGTCACTTCTAAATCCTTGTGAATGAAAAAGCTAAAATGAAACTACTGAACAGAAACACATTCCCCTGGAATGAGTGCTGTGTTACTGATGTTAAAAGAGAAGCTCTGGTAATCTGCAAACTTGGCTCTGTTCATAAATTGACACTTACCTTTTGCAGGAACACCATTGTTTTCCACGTCACCTTTGCCCTCATATTTTGGAACAAGATAATACGGCTCGAACCTGTAATCTCTCCTCACTTTTCTTCCCAGCCAACCCTGTATTTGAAGGCCGTCTTTGGTAAAATCTGGCCAAGTTGATTTAACCACAATACTCAGAACAACATCCAGTGAAATGGTGACTGATTTCACTTCTGTGGTCAGGGTCACTGCAGGGCAGCCCCTTTTCTTTCTAGTCATTACCCATCCTGGAAGAACAAATGACAAAGGAAGACAAAAATAACAAGTCAAATGCTGCAGTCAGGCAGGCAGGAATTTTGATCAGCTTGGTCATCCATCAGTATTATTAGTGTGTGTGTACTGGCTTCATTTTCACATCTGATGTCACATCTATCTGGGTTACTATCTGCTTTTTGGTTAAATATTGTGTTTGGGTCAAATGTTTAAGTACAGTATATCAGGGCCATAGGGGGACTCTTAATCAGCCATAGGGAGTCGTGGTTCAGACCAGCCCACCTTACCTCACCTCTTTCAAATGGAGATTTAATTTCAGCTTTCTCAGTGTTTAATCTTGAAACAGTGCGATATAATCTTTAATCTTAGTTTTTCATGGTGTACTTTTTTTAATGCAAATTTTATGACAAAGTTAGTCTCTGTGTCAAATACGAATTTTTAATTGAAATTATTTTCATTTCAAAAATCACAAGGACTTTTAGGATATAGCTTTGATCTCAGCTGGGGGTTAGAGAGCTTTTTTGTTTTATATTTAGTTGTTCTTATTCGTTTGTTTAATGTGACAGAATGCGATCATGAAATACTCTTTTCTGTTGCATCTCTTCCTTGTGCATTTTTAAATATTTTATGCGACTGTTCAGCACTTTGTAATGTCTGCTCTTGAAAATAACCACGCAAATCAACTCTGCTTACCCATTTGGTTAAATTGTTGCATATATTTCTATAAAACCACTGAGGTCAGATACTGAAATTAACACATTTCCGTATGATGGAGTTGACTGAATGGCTGTTTTAACTGATCCAAAGAAAAAGAAAAAATTCTTTGGCATGCAATGTCATGTTCTGGTAGTAAAACAGAATAATAGCCAGTTCTTATTCTGACAACAGTCAAACAAAAGAATATCCAAAGTTGCCTAAAAACATCTCCCCCCAATCTGATATCCAACTTGTTCATTGTTTCTGCTTGTCCTGAGCACCTCATAGTCAGCTGTTGACGGTTACTTGCTGTTTTATGTTGACTGCTTTGGTAGAAGTTATCTTAATGAATGTCTTTTTCTTGATTTATTCAGGAAACACCCATGTACGTAATTACAGAGATTTTGCTCAAACTCATCTGCCTGCAAAGACTGTAAGGCTAAGACCGAATGACCATCAAGTAGAAACACAGGCACTGTCCGCTTATCCACGTGTGTGCACAAGTCTTTTACACATGCTTTACGCACAGTGTGTGATACACGGGGGACAATCTCTGGGCTTCATTCTATGTGTTTGCGGTGACATGTTGAGATCATGCAACCTGCATAATCTATTTCTCACTGTACAGCAGCCCTTATGGCCCTACAACCAGCCCAGCCCCAGTCCAGCGGACATTGACCCAGTTGTCCAGAGTGGCTGCTCAAGCCGCTATGTAATTATTATTATCCCGAACAAGTAAGTGGTTGACTCATCACACCCCAGTTGTCCTTCTTTTTTCCAATAGACCAGTGAGTACTCAAAATATTTAGAACTTTAAATAAAGTCTATAAAGAACTAGCAAGTGCTACTTTCACTAGTACCTAAGGTAAATGCTAATCAGAAGCAGTACTTTTACTTGAGAGCAATATTTTTGTACTCTTTCCACTCCAGGTAAAGCACCTTTCTTAAAATGAGTCATAAGGAAATTCTGTTAAATTACAAGAGACACATTTTACTTGACAAAAATGGGGAGTCACTCAACTTGGCACTTACCTGGATATTTCTTTGCACATTTCTTCACTTCCTCTCTGAATTCATCGAGCATCTTGCTGGCAGATAAAGTGTTGCTCTCTTGAAATTTCTGCAAAGGGTGATTTCTGGCCCTCAATTCCACACTGTAAAATGCCCCATCTTCTCCAAATGGTTCAACAGTCACATGGCAAACAGGAATAGGCAGCATCACATCAAATTCATCAGGATTGGAAATCTGAATACATGTGCACAGGATGACAAGGAAAAACACTGTTTTCAGCACGACTGCTTAAACCACTAATAGACCACCAAGTTTATCTGAAGCTTATTTAAAGACTTAAAGGTGACTTACCTTCAGATTTTCATAGTAACTCCCTGTATGCAGTGGTTTTTCTACATCTTTAAAGCAAACTGTGTTTTCCTTCAAATGTTTAATAATACCATCTACCAGTTCATTAACAACTTCTGAAGTATCTGATCTTTCCTGCCTCTTAATCTTCAGTTTTCCCAGCGTTTTCATGAGGATGGTATCCACTCCAGATTTGTCTTCACACTTGTGTTGTGGAAGACATGCTTTTGTTTGCAGTGTTTTTGCCTTTGTACAGTCTTTTTTGGTGTCTTCCAGTGCCTCCAGTCCTGCATTTGTAGTCTTTATCGAACCATTTTTGGTGTCCTTAGGTGCATCTTGCTGCCTTTTCTTCTCCTCTAGTGACTCTTGTGATTTTACCTTTCCACCACATGGTTTTGCTTTGGTAACCTTGATCAAATCATTTTTGCTGTCCTTTAGAGCTTCTTGCATATTCACAATCTCCTTTGGAGACTGTTTTGGTAAATTTGCTCCTCCTGCCATTGCTGCATTGATCGTTTCATTTCTCAAACCATCTTTTGTGTCCTGTGTTGAGTCAGACTTTGTCTTTTTTAGCCCATCAGCAGATTTTTGTTTGACGATTCCAGCTTGTGTTTTTGGTCTTGTGGCCTGTACAGGAACCTCGGTTTCATCTGTAGTTGTCGTCTGATGCTTGGTAGTTTTTGTCTGTGTGGTCATAACAGTTGGCTTTCCCCCTGATTGTTTTTCCATCTTCCTCTCTTTTGGTTTCTCATCCTTTGCATGGCCATTCATCCTCGCTTCTGAAACGTCCTTCTTTAGACTTTTGGGTACTGTTGCTGTTTTCATGTCCTCCTGTCCATGTTTACTCTTGTCAGGACTCTTTGCCTTGCGTGGTTTTCCTCTACCAGTCATGTTGATGAAATGAGTAAAATGAAACTAATCCGTCGTTTATAGTTAAAGTGTTTCCGGCATCAAAGTTAAAACACGCCCTCTGACAATGTGGCATCTCATATAGGGAGCGATAGCTCCATCTTGTGGACAAACATTAACATTGTAGGGATGTTTACATTGTCTAGATCCAAAGGTCATGTGCATGTGAGACTGGCTTTTATGATTTTTTTTTTTTTTCAGCATATTGCGTGTCCTTTAAGCTTCTATTATCAACATGTGCTGCTACTAAAATAATTTGCTATTCAAAATGCAACCATTCAGCAGCTGCATGTTCCCTTTGTTGTTGTGGAGCTCTTCATTGTGGAGAAAATAAGTTTTAGGACCCCTATTCCCCTTATATTCATTCATTTTTTTAGGTCAGAGACACCAGGTTTTGAGTGTTAAGTTGTTTGGTCCAAATGGATAGAAACCCAAGAAGGTTTTACTGTATATGTACTTCTTTTTTTAGGACTGGAACTTTTGTAAAGTCAGTCAGTTGGACTTGGAAAACATATTAGTTCTGGCAGATAATAAAGACTTGTATTTGCAGAAATAAAATGGAAGTTCTCTGGGAGCACAAACCTCTGCAAAGGCATGTCCAACAAAGTCGGGCAAGTCATTGTCAAAAATGTGGGAAAACTGGCGTATCTCACCCAGTTAAGTAATCTTCCTGTTAAGAAACATCCCTTGATCCACAAGTGGATTTGGATCACCACCAAAATGTTATCTCTTCTCCCTTGTGTGATGACTGACATTCCTTGAAAACCTCATCAAAATCCAGTAAGAACTTATTGTGTTATTGGCAAAAATGTGGAAACTGCCCTATCTCAATACGTTAACAATTCCTTAAAAAAATCCTGGATCTGCATCTGGAAATTTCATGTAACTTTGTCCTAACTTTTTTTTAGTTATCTTACTAACAAACAGACAAAAATTCCTGTAAAAACATTTACCACCGCAATGCTTAAACAATTTGCAATTTTCAACTTTCGGAGCGTGAATATGAGAGCGAATGCGTGGATGTGACATGAGGTGTATAAAAGCCTTTAGTGTTCAGAAACACTAGAAAAGCACTGCATAAGCTCAAGACCATTTACTATAAACACTAAATTCTTTGTAGTTTTGTAGTTTTCCAGAAAACATATAATTTAGAGTGTGTTTTTGTCATGCATCCATAAGTCCAAAAGGGTTCATTAAACTCATGCTTTACCAAAAATACTAGCTGTATGGCAGAAGACACAGGGGGACCAAATGAGACAGCTGCCCAATACTTTATGGTTGAAACATGTTTAATGTAGCAAAGAGGCCCATGCCATCTTACAGTAAGGTGCAGTAGCTTATGCCAATTTAAGCTTCTTCAGTGCCAGTGCAAAATTAGCAAAACTCCAATCAAAGTGCTTTAAGAATCAACAGGTGGTCCATTCAGAGCCCCCTAGGAAGGATACATTTGAAACAGTAGTTTTAAGTGCTATTTAAAGCTTAAACACAACAAATCACAAAGATTTCTATTCTACATCTGGAAGGAACTAGTAAAATTGTTTCCTAAGGCTCCTACAGAGCACCATGTATTTGCAAACAAACACTAAAGGCAAGACAACATGTACCACACTAAGAGACCAGTGCCTGTACTCCAGAGAGCTAGAGGGACGATACACTTCAGTCAAAGCTTGATGTCCGATTATCAATATTACAGAAAGGTATTGCCATGAATTAAATCAACAGTGCACAATTAAAACTATTCTGTTGAATTTAACATTGCACATAATGGTAATCTAACCACTTAAACGGAGTCAGGAGTGCCACCACAAGGACTTGAAATCTGAACTTTGTTCTTTCCTTCTAATGCTTTTGCGATGCATTGTTATGATTAACCAGTCTTTGATAATTAAGTTAAAGCAGCCAATTGTTGGATGGAGTTGGATGGCCGATGTCCTGCCATGGGAGACCTTGGGGCTGGCAGAGTAGCACAACATTCATTTGTTCCTCTGGGCCTTCTGGGCGGACTTGGTGACTTTACCCGTGGTGGAGACCTTTTTCTCCACGCCTTTAATGACGCCAACGGCCACAGTCTGCCTCATGTCACGCACTGCAAAGCGTCCTGCAAGGTGAAAAAGAGTGACACATTTAATTTAGCTCATGTTTTTCTCAAACACCTTTGATTCTGTCTTCTAGGCTTTAACTTACCAAGTGGAGGGTACTCAGAGAAGCTCTCAACACACATGGGCTTTCCAGGAATCATATCCACAATGGCAGCATCTCCTGACTTGAGGGATTTAGGGTTGTCCTCCAGCTTCTTGCCAGAGCGGCGATCAATCTTTTCCTTGAGCTCTGCAAACTTGCAGGCGATGTGAGCGGTGTGACAGTCCAGCACAGGAGCATAGCCAGCACTGATCTGACCAGGGTGGTTGAGGATGATCACCTACAAATCAAGGAGACAAAATGGAGGCCTCTAGATAACCAAGATTATTTACTCCCCGTTGGCTACTCCAGTGTAATAGTCATGCTAGTGTACGAACTAAAGCATGGTTTCCTTTAAACACATACAACAAACAACTGAGCGATGGACTCAGCAATATGGCGCCTTCATGTTGATTCTTCATCCGGATAAATTTAATGCATCCTCTTACATTTATATACTATAACCTGAGGCTATCTGTACAATTTGGGGGGTTAAGTTTATTCTCTTGAAATTACTGCTGCTGTAATTAACAGGGTAAACATTTATCTGTTCTTGGAAAAAGGAGCAATGTCTAGTGGAGACCCGCTGCAATTGAATGGAGATGCATGTTTACAGTGGAATTCAGGCACACCCCCTGATAAAAAACAGTGGTTTGAAGTTGAATGGTAATTGGCTTGGATCAGCCAGGCTGTCAGAAGGCAAATTTGTTAAACTTAAACCTGTCATGGATATTCAGAGACACTAATGCCACCACCTGTGCTCACAGAGGCAAATTATACCAATCAGTTTGAGTGGTGATAGCCACCATCCTGACTAAAATGCTTTGCAGTCAGTATCAACACGCACCTTGGCCAAGTACAACACCAATTAAAATTTCATGACTGTAACTTACTGATTGATTCATACTATTTTGTTGCTCAATATGATGTAGAATTGACTAATTTTAAGGACAACAAGTTAGAACAGCTAAAGATGACACATTTCCTCTTTTGAGGAAAGAGGACTTTATCTGTGGTAAAAAGCAATAATTTGTTTATGTTACAACAGAATTACTGACTCGCCCAATACCTGACACACTGACTTACTCCAAACTTTAACAGCAAAGTTTTCAAGATTTTTTTAATATGGCAGTTTTCATGGATGTCTTTGGAAATTTCTACAAACTTAGGATGAGCAAAAACCAAAACATCATACTAACCCAACTAAGTAAAAACAAGCCTTACCTAACTTAACAGCACAATATATTTTCTACTGCACTAAATAAAATGAGTAAAATGAGTGTCTTTGGACATAATTTCATGTGAAATCTACTTCCTGTTTAAAAGGCAGTGGGGGGAGATTTCTGACTAGGTTTGCAAAGGGGCAGAAAATTTCTGAAAACTTTCCATGGGAAGTTAAGCAGGGGAATTTGGAAATATTCCAAATTGGAAACTTATAGTAAATGAACTGTATCATGACCAAACATTAAAATAAACATTTTGTTTTGTCATAGGCAGACATCCACATTTCAACAGATTTATTTGTAAGGAGAACTTTATCAAGTATTATTTTTTTAACAATCAATTTAACTTCACTTTATGCCCTCAAATAGTCCAGGGTTCTAGAATCATCTGTGCATGTGATGAAGGAATGCAGAGTGCATGTAGGGGGTGTGGTCTCAATACCCCCGCAGTAAGCAGGACAAATCTCAAATTGAAGAGAGCAATTGCAAATGCAAGGCAAACAAAATATTGGGCCTTATGAGTTCAATTACTTGTTAAAACTCCCTTTAACAGACTTGCTTTTACAAAATGTCTACTTTTTTTTAGTAATTTACGCATATATTTGATATTTAAAAAGTATCTCATCTGCTCTGGCCCTCTCACCTGTTTATTTTATTTATTTTTCCTATTTTCGCCATCTTTTCGTGACTCAATGTACCTGCTTGTTTATCTTTCCTTTAACTGTTTCAACCTTGTCTTTGTTTAATCCCCCAATAATAATATTTTTGTCTTATATCACTTTTTTGTGTTTTATTGCTTTTATTCTGATATGCTGTTTGTCTTCACAAGTATTTTGACTTTGAGATCTGCCTGTGTTTGCCTGTCTATTTGTTTTATACTAGTTGATTTTCCTGTCAACAATCTGTTGCCATCTTATTTTTTTTTTCCAAGACCTTTGTCTTTTCGGCCTGATTGCTGTTTTTTATTTTTCCCTGGGTTTCTGCTTTTTGTTTGTCAGAAAAGCACTTTGCAAACATCTGTTTTAGGTGTTATAATTACAGAGAGAAAGTTCTGATGGTAACATTATTTCCTTTGCTATGAAGAATCAAATTACTTTAAAAGAGAATTTCACAAGACTATAAATATTTCTGATGATGCTGAATCACAGGCTAGTTATATTTCTATCAAAAGATCCCTGTGATGTCTACCTGAGCGGTAAAGTTGGCAGCTTCCTGCGGTGGGTCGTTCTTGCTGTCCCCAGCCACATTGCCACGACGGATGTCCTTGACTGACACATTCTTGACGTTAAAGCCAACATTGTCACCAGGTAGGGCCTCAGTCAGCGCCTCATGATGCATTTCCACAGACTTCACCTCAGTCGTCACATTAACTGGGGCAAAGGTCACCACCATACCAGGTTTTAGTATGCCAGTTTCCACACGGCCTACTGGCACTGTGCCAATTCCTGAGGGCGTCCAGCACACGGACCATTAATCATTTACTTTTTTGAACACCATCCCCTACTTTCACAGTTTTTAAGATTTTATTTATTCCTTGATAAGAAAGCTTCATACCTCCTATCTTGTAGACATCCTGCAGGGGCAGACGCAGGGGTTTGTCTGTTGGACGAGTTGGGGGCTGGATGGCATCCAGAGCCTCAAGTAGTGTTGTCCCTGATGCATTTCCTTCTTTCCTATTGATCTTCCATCCCTTAAACCACGTCATCTAGAAAGAGAGATTGTTCGATGGGTAAAAGGCTTTCAGAAATAGGATGCACAATGATGAATAAATTCTCACTTTGTTTTAAATCTAATGACTCTGTGCCTGTTGTGCCTGTCTGTCTCTGTGATCTTGTGTTTTTACATGAAAATGATTTTTATAATGATCAAGGGACAGGAGACAGGCTAACACATAAACCCTTTTTCTGGATGGATTATTTGGGGTTAATATTCACTAAACCTGTTTTGCCTTTAAGCTACACAAGCAAAAACAAATACTATTCAAATTGCTGGCTGCATATGTCCCATTCTTGATATTTTCATGACTTTTCCATTTGTCTTACTCACATTGGGGCTCGGCTCAAGCATGTTGTCTCCATTCCAGCCTGAAATGGGCACAAAGGCAACAGTGTCGGGGTTGTAGCCGATCTTCTTGATGTAGGTGCTCACTTCCTTCACAATTTCCTCATAGCGCTTTTGGCTATAGTTCGGCTCCGTGGAGTCCATCTTGTTGATTCCAACGATGAGCTGCTTCACTCCAAGAGTGTAGGCCAGGAGGGCATGCTCGCGGGTCTGTCCATTCTTTGAAATACCAGCCTCAAACTCACCGACACCTGCAGCCACAATCAGCACAGCACAGTCTGCCTGTAGAGGCAGAGAAAACACGTTAGTAATAATGATTTCCCGGAAATTTATAATGCCCTTTAGAATATTCAAAGTTCATTGTCTAATTGTAAAAGTCATGATGAATCATGTCTTACTCAATTAGCTCTAGAAGAAGCCAAATTCAATACCAACTAGAAAAGTCATGAGAGGTCATTTTGACTGCTTGATGCAAAAGTCTGATGTCTCTAATTTGAAATACCCAAACATACAGTCATGCTTTTGCTGAGTTGTGTTTTTTTTTGTTAAATATATCTCCGAAATAAATATTTCAACTAGTTTGACATTTTCTAAAATCTGTTTATCAAAAGAGCAAGCTATAACCATTTTATATAAAACACAAGGGTCAGTCCTAGCTATCTGTGACTTTTCAGTCCTGGGTCAATGGTAAAAATGGTAAATAGACTTGAGCTTATACACCCTCAACCACCGGGCTGAGAGTGTTCCTACAAGGAAGGAAGGAAAGGAAAAGGAACAGAAACACATTAGAGAAGCCCTGAAAACCTGTGGATACCCAAAGTGGGCCTTTTTGAAGAACAAGAAAAGAAAGGAGACGGAGCATGAAAGGGAAGAGAGACGCAAGAACATTGTGATTCCGTATGTTGCAGGTTTATCTGAAAAACTCAAGAGAATCTTTGGCAAACACCACATTCCTGTTCACTTCAAGCCTGGAAACACATTAAGGCAGAAGTTGGTCCATCCCAAGGACAAAACACCAAGACATAAACAGAGCAATGTGGTGTATGCAGTCCAGTGCAGTGAGGAATGCTCAGACCTGTACATTGGGGAAACTAAACAACCGCTTCACAAGCGTATGGCTCAACACAGGAGAGCCACTTCCTCAGGTCAGGACTCAGCAGTCCACCTCCACTTAAAGGACACGGGACACTCTTTTGAGGACAGCAATGTACAGGTGTTGGCGAGAGAAGATAGATGGTTTGAAAGAGGAGTTAAAGAAGCCATCTTCACCAGACTGGAGAAGCCTTCTCTTAACAGAGGTGGTGGACTCAGACACAACCTCTCACCTACATATAATGCAGTGCTAAGCTCTCTCCCCAGAAAGCTCTCCAAACACTCACACCTGGGCACATGTGACCATAACACCTCACATGACAGGGGGAGTTAATGACCCATTCAGGGTAACGACTCTCAGGGGTTACATCACCCTGGGATAAGTTTCTATGAGTCGTTCTCCAACTCCTCCCTTCCTTTGTTGTTGTTTTTTCCTCTAGCAAGATAAATATCTGCTTCCAGCACCAGCCATTTGGAACTGAAGAAGCTTCTTGGATGAGAAGTGAAACGTCTTCCCAACAAACTCTACACAGTCCAGTTGCCTTGCTTTTGAATCCTCAGAATGACCATGACCTGGATGAATGAGAATCTACACAGACGAGCTTATACAGTGCTTTTCTTGTCTTTGAGTACTCAAAGCTGCTTTACACCACAGGTCACATCCACCCATTCACGCTCACATCCACTAGCTGAAGGTTGGAGTTTCTATGTCAGTTATCCACCAGTGAACACATTCTCGCCCATTTGCACATCACTAACGTAGCATGTGACAGCCGGAGCTGGGCTCGAACCAACAACCTTCCAATTACTGACCAAGCACACTATCAGACTACGCCACCATCGCCTTCATATTTCACTTAAAGGAGAACATAATATTAATAATATTAATTTTTTAAAAGTTTCATTGATCAAAGTGTTTAAAACTGACAAAACTAATTTTTATTCATTCATTTTTAATATAATTATTTCCAAACTACTTATTATTGCACTTGTTTTATCCTGTCCCCAATGCAGCCTTTTCAGTTTCAATTACACACTTTTGCATCTACATAAAGAAATTAAAAATGACTACATTATTGTACAGATTAATTCAAAATATACCTAATTATACATTTATGCTAAATGAAGCAATGTTACTTGTGTTTTCTTGGATTAACCCCGTGTCTGGAAAAAAACAATGACTGGTTTGAAACACTCATTAACATATGAGAAAATATGATTTATTATTATGGAAGAATTACTCTTTAAGACATAAAAATAGAAAAACATTGGTATTGATATCAGGTATGTTACTATTTTAAACATTAAGATACGCACCAGTCTTGATTTTGCAGTGTCACTGCATCACTATTTATTTAGATACTTTTGAGTTTAAGTTCCTGATGGTTAGACATGTCATTTAGATAATAAAATCTTAAAAGAAAACGTGTATTCCAGCTTTCCCTATGAAACTTCCCCAGATATGACTCCTCATCATTACTACATTGAAAAATACCATTAATTGTAATAATAACTCATAGTTGTTGTAAAACATAATACTGTGAATGTAATCAAACAGAACTTTTATCTGTCACTTAATTGGGATGCACAATATCAGTATCGGCAGAAAATAGCTTTAAAAGTGGATTATCAGTATCTACAAATATGAAAATTCCTACTATGATGTCATTGGCTGTAATAAGATGTCTTTGATAGGAATGCCATTAACAGTTCTGCTTACCGATTTGATTCTTTAACAATTCCCTTACGATCCCTGCTGATTTTCTGTGAGGGAAAAGTTTGCCTGTTAAGGTCTTCAGTCCCACCAATGTTAAACACATGGCACTTCAATGCCCTGCTGCATAGATATACGCTTCCTCCAGTTGCTGTTGTTTCCTCTGACAGTTGTGCAGTTGGTGTCTTTTTGTCAAAAGATGAAGTCAGAATTTTGACCACTTCTGCTCCTGTCTGTCATAATTTTTGACTTCTCTGTTGTCATTTCTGCTGACTGCCTCTGATGAGAGCTTGATGTCTTTGATTTGCAAGGCATGCAGAACAAAGTGAAAGAAACTGATAAGCAAAAAGATGAATGATTCCTTGAGGGAGTTGTTGTCAATTCTCAACTAGAATTGGTTTTCGATATATATATATATATATATATATATATGTATATATATATATATATATATATATATATATATATACACACACACACACGCACACATATATATATATATATGCACATATATTTATTTGTATATATATGTACATATATATATAATTACTATTATTGTCGGTACTTAGGTCATGATTTTTATTATTTATGTAGTTGTATCATTATTTTTGCTTAAAGTGGATATTTTTTCTTCCTTCTCTGCTTGTCTTCAGAAACACCAAATCCAATGATGATTAAACATTATTCTGCACCCAGGAAGACTCTTTCTAACCCCATCTTCCTCACAGGTGGCTGTCTATATGGTGGAAGCTGAGACCAATTGCAGTTGAGAACTAGGTCAAGACACTGAGGATCACTTTCATTTCTTTTTTTGTTAAACAATTGCCTCATCAGTGCCTCCCACTAAGCTCTATCTGCCTTAAAGAAATAACAATGTCATGCACACGAGATTCTGAGCACAAACACCAAAAAAGGAGTCAAGTAGATTGTCATGGTTAACAGAGGCCAGATAAGTTCTCATTTGGCTTAGTATTGCACAATATTATGTCAGCAGTGCAGAATGTCTCTGTGTTTGTGATTTTAAGCAGGGATGGAAGCACCAGAGACATGCAGAACATTTGTAGGCCGTGGACAGAATGTAATGTCAGGAGTGCCAAGTATTTGACATTATCTACCTAGAAAATCTGTGGTGGGTGACTTTTTTCCCACACAGAAAATCAATAGGACTTGAGAGGGAATACATAAATAAATTGAGAAATTGATCTGCAGAATTGATAACAGCATTGCTGTCTACATCTCTACCCTGCCATCTGAATTGCTCCTGTCCAAGTCTTGACCTACTTGATTCAGTTGAGTCCAGACTTATTGCACTTGTTTTAGTTTAAATTCTAAAAATAGGGAATGTACTCAAGACTACAGGCTTCTCTTTATGTTGTGTTTTTGACAGAGAAAACGACTGGTGCATCACAAATAAGATGAAAATTTTAAGTTCAGCAAAATCTATGTCTATGACTGTCTGACTGTGACCTTTAGAGGTAGGAATGATCATATTCTTTTCCTTTTGTGGAATTTGCCTCAATATTATTTAAAGCCTGGAGACAACCGCATCAAACGAGAAATAATTTGGCAAAACAATGAGTGATCAATATGTGAAAACGATCAAAAAGACTGCAATGACCCTCTGGTGTTAACATTTTCCATTGATGACTCTGACTATTGATATTATATCATTTATGTAGGAATAAAACTTGTCTCTTTGCTCTCCTGCACACTATTAAATGTTCACTGAATGGCAGAGCACCATCATGTTGCATACCTGGGAGGTGCCGGTGATCATGTTCTTGATGAAGTCCCTGTGACCCGGGGCGTCAATAATGGTCACATAGTACTTGCTTGTTTCAAACTTCCACAAAGAGATGTCGATTGTAATCCCACGCTCCCTCTCAGCCTTCAGCTTGTCCAGCACCCAGGCGTACTTGAACGAGCCCTTTCCCATCTGAGAAATGATAACATAGAAGACGGCTGATCATGGGTAAGACATGGTGAGAGGATTTTGGGCTATGATCTCAGGGTAATGGATACAGGAAAGCATCATTATCTCTCTTTACCTCGGCAGCCTCCTTCTCAAACTTCTCAATTGTTCTCTTGTCGATGCCCCCACACTTATAGATGAGGTGGCCTGTGGTGGTGGATTTCCCAGAATCCACGTGGCCGATCACGACAATATTGATGTGGAGTTTTTCCTTTCCCATGGTGAATGGAGCTTGCTGGAGTCACAAGACTGCCTGTGAGCTGAAACCAGTATTAGGTTACAGTCAGTGCAGAACTCGGATGCTTTTCAGGGCCAGAAACAGCAGCCTTTCATGCACAAGATATTTGATCAACAATGATTTAGGCATCCTTCAAAGGCGTTAAACAATAATGATTAGAGGAGAATCTTGTATTACTTGCAGTGGAGTTGAATTGCCTATCTAAGATCACTCGGCTGATTTTGCAACATTAAATTGCATCCCAATCATCATCATTCATTCTTCATCTGTGAGGGTTTAAAGTCAGGCAGTGTTGTATTTATGTGGTAAATTAATGGAACAATGCTACCCTGGTTTATATTTTCTGTGTTTCTGCACTTTTTGACAGTATTCATCTACAGTATGTTTTGTTAAGATGTTCAAATAACTTTCCCTCCATCTTAAAATGCTTTACTCTTTATTCAACACTCACAGTGGGTGAGCTGTGGAGGTTTTCTGTCAATGGGGCAACATAACAAATCAACAAAAATCTGAGAGTGTTGGGGAGCAGGGTAACACAGGCTTTAAGCAGCTGCAGATCATGTTTGAATGTTGGAATAAGAAGTCATCTGGCAAAATTTATAATCACAATTATTCTAACTGATTCTGAAATTATTACTATTCTTTATATACTGCTATGTCCATGATTTTCAAACGATCAAATAAATTTGTCATGCTGCTTTGAGGGAAAAACACAACTGCATAGCACTTTCTGTAAAATATTCCTGCATGACTGAAACTGTTTAACTTTCTTTTACCTTTCTTATCAGCTTTAGCCCTGTTGCTTTTCAAACTAACCAGAGTATGTGCCATGGCTCCCTCTGCTTCTCACTTAAAGAAAAGTGAGAGCTGTTTTGATAGCAGGGTAAAGGCAAACACTGTTCTGTGGGAGACAAAATTCTTATTCAGATAGAAACTCCAGCATCATCTGAATAATGACCATCACCTCACAGGGTTCCTGTAAATCCTTAAAATCTTTAAAAAGTCTTAAATTTTTAACATTAAAAGCAAAAGCAAAAAAAAAAGCAAAATAAACTGTAAGACATTACAAGTGTTTGACTGATGTCAGCAGAGGTTCTGCAAGGAATAATGGGCCCTACAAAAGAAGAAAAAAACGTTGGGCAACCACAGCCCAAACTGACCCCTGCACAGCTGCTGTACCCTTTACTAAAAGTTGGATTTTCACTTTGCTTAGCTTACTCAGAAACACTTGCTTTTCAATACTATAATGTATATGTAAGCAAGTTATAATGACCATGCTACATTGGAAAGTTGTGTTAAACAGAGAGACCAAACCTACGAAATAAACTTTAGTTAATTGTACAAAAGAATAAAAAAGATATAACTTTTTCTCCATGAGTGCCCTTCTGGATTTGGGGTCTGTGTTTGAGTTCAGAACAGGTTTTTGAACTGTATCTATAGGACATAATCAAACCTCATAAATGTTAAGTCTTTAAACCCTCTCACAGATTAAAAAAAACATTATGGAACAAGAATCTATTTTACTTTATAACCTTTAAAATCAACATCTTAGATTTTAAAATGCCATTTTAACTCTCTGATATTAGGTATACTAAATAGTCTCCTGTCCTCTTTAAAATGTCCTGAGGGGATCTTTCCTTTAATATAATTTTTTTTTCCAGTGGAGCCAAGCAATACAGATGCTGTGAAAATGTAACTTTTTAGCAATATAAAGGAAAGGCAGCTTTATTCATGGAGCACCATTCATTCATATATGAAGACAAAGTGCTACACAGAGTTCAAAACAAAGACATTATAACATTACTTTATTTAAGAACATAAAATGAGGAAAATAGGGCAACAAAATATGAAATTTTAAGATGAAAGGGAGAAATATTAAGCAAAAATAAAAGAGCAAGAGATGGAAAGAGAAGGAAAATACAAAGAAGCTGAATGTACAAGAAGGCTGTATTAAATAAAATAAAAAAATTTCAGACCTGTTGTTAAAAGAGTACATAAATATAGAAAGACTCAGCTTCTCTGGTAGTTTGTTCCAGAGGTGAGGAGTGTAGACATTTAAAGTAGCTCCCCCTGTTTAGTCCTGACCCTAAGAACAGTGAGTAAGCCTGTCTCAGAGGACATGAGGGTTCTGGATGTCTCAATGGGAGCTAAAAGGTCTGAAAGGTATTTTGACCCATGACCACCGAATGCTTTATAAACCAGGAGACGGATTATAGAGGTCTGATGTCCTGCAAAATCAGTTTTCTTTGCTTTTAATGGTGTTAAGAGGGGGCTTGGGGTGCAGAAGAACATGACAGCTTTCATTAAGCTCTCACTTCATAGAGAAATGCACGATGCCCCCTTTAAAACACTCGGTTTATTTCACTTTCTGTGCTTCATTGTGTAAAAGATAATCAACATTTTCTGCTCGACACAGGCAGACGCCTCCACTGTTTTGAAAGTCTGCTCCACAGCCTGTAACCCCCTGTCAGAGCCCGATGTCTAACAATGACCCGAAACGTTATAAAAAAAAAATGTTATAAAAACCCGAAATGCAGTAATTGGTAAATAATGTCAAAAATAGTGTTGAGCCTGAAATGTAATAAAAAAAATGTAATAAAACCCAAAATGTAATAACTGGTCGATAATGTTATAAGATGCTGAGCCCAAAACATCATAACTTTTTGCCCAAAAATTAACAACTTGTTCTATATAGTGCTGTGATCCGGCACTATACAGAAAATAAAACTAACTTGTCTTCCAAGAGGGCTGGGGCGCCCCCCAATATAATGGTACAGGAAACACTGAATATATAAGCATTAAACACATGAAGCTCAAATTCTTACATTAAAATTTACTACTTTGTGTATTATATGTTTCCATAATTGACCTCTTAATATTTTGTGTGTTATCTTCTCACTTTAAGAGAACAAGAGACTATAAATGACTTGTGGAACAGCAATCATACATAAATACCATAGGCCGTACATAGATATATAAACTAAAGGTCCAAAGTGTAGAACAGCCCCATTCTTACAGTGTTATTGAAACTGAAGCAGTTCAGGTCGAGTGAATGAGCTGAAATTGAACATAGGAAAGAGGTAAACTCACCAGAGGTTAAAGAAAAAGTTTAGTTCTCCAAAAGGCTTTTTTCCAGCATATGTAGGATGGGGCATTTTTGTGTGATACTACACTGTACATTGAAGCAATGAGCCCTTTAACCCACAAATCATTGACTCACTCTATGACGTAATAAAATTATTACACTATTGGGAGAAAAACATTTCCCCTGCCCCATAATGTAATAACTGACCCAAAATGTAACAAGTTGTTACATTTTGGGCAAAAAGTTATTATATTTTGGGTTCAGCATCTTGTGACATTATCGACCAGTTATTACATTTTGGGTTTTATTACAGTTTTTTTAATTACATTTCAGGTTTTATTACATTTTTTTTTTTATAACATTTCAGGTCATTGTTACATACTGGGCACTGTCAACCCCCTCCTCTCCCCTCTACCATCAGGCAGTGTTTGGGCAGCCAATCAGCACAGAGCTCATTGTCACAGCCTAGCACACCCTCAGGTCGGAGGGTTTTCAAAGGGGAGGTGAAAAGAGCTGCATCTGATCCTCTACCATATTGAATTAATTTTTTTTATTCAACTTAAATCAAATCCATGCTTAATGGACACTCAAGACTTGGTGTAATCAGTCAAACACACCAGGATATGGGGCCTTTAAAACAGAAAAGAAAACGTAAACAATAGTTAAATTGATTAAAATGAAAAAAAAAAACTACAGGACAAAACTAATCTCTCCGTGCTTTAACCACCCTATCAGCCTTGAAACTGTCCTAACTTACCTCCGCTATTAGCACCCCTGGTTCTTAGTTTGATTCTGTTAGTTGAGGTCTTTGAAAAGTCATAGTCTTCAATCAGATTTTTGAAGGTGAGAAATGAGCTGGTGTGAGAATCTAACATGCTGCAACAGTGTCTCATGTCATCTTCCCTTCAACAACTGTGCTGTGCTGTTTGTTCGTTGATATCGTCACAAAAACCACCAGCTCTTGAACAGCAGTTGATGTTTTCCTGGATGGTGTATCCCAGAAGAACAAGAGTGGTATCTATGTCTAATGAACTGCGCAGAGCACGGACCCCTCTGCCCCTCCTACTCTCTGTTCCTCCATCCATCCACAGCCCTGCTCTCATCTTTCACATCCAGCCTGCTCTCCTGTGCCCACTGCCCGGCACAACACAACAAAGACTGATGTTTCCAAGCACCGGGCTCTTTCCACAAGTACAGACTTAAAACTGCTTCACTCCAATCCCTGAATCCACCATTTTGTCAGGACCTATCTCCCCTGATTGAAGCAGCCATTTCTCAGACACTGCAGTGCATTTGAGACAGGTTAATGCCAGGGCGAGTCCAGACTGTCATTCACTCTGCAGAAGTACTAAGACCCTAGACTTTAGTGCAAAAAAATCACATGCGGATTCAGTAATTTTCTTTTTATCCTGCTATGTGAAGATTTATTTGACCTGAAAATACAGTTTGCAGCAGAAAAGCCTGGTAGCCTCTATCCACTTGTAATATGATCCCCCCCCACCCCCCCTATGATCTTGGCCAGGCTGGTTCAGGTGAGTTCAGTGTCAGGACACTCAAGCATTTGCATGCGCGTATAAAAACTCTTCATCTTAAACAGCGTCACAGCGGCTGCCGCAGTGCGCCCTCGTGTAAAGAAAGACGATAATGGAGCAGAGTGCGTGGTCATGTTTGCAGCCGCTGCATTAACTCTATCTGAAGGATTTAAGGCAAATGTCACCTCTCCGCCATGTTCTATCATCTGCCCGCTTACTGACGCCTGGATGCGTATCAAACTACCAGCCGTCTGCGCTCTTTTCTGCATCACAACAATGTTCCCAAAGCGGCGCCAGGAGCCTAAAAACGCTCATTTCTACATCAGTATCTAAGAGTGGTACATCCAGCAATGCATTAAAACAAGCGGGTGACTGTGTCGTACCTGAGAGCTGGCCGGTGTCAGGTCGGGTGCAGGACCGATGAGGCTGAGGAGAGACGCTGATCCGGTTTTAGCGCACAGGACAGGCGGGGGTGTTGCGTAATTGCGCGCGCCCGCTGCTGTGACTACAGCATCACAACGAGGGACCGGGAGAAGTCAGCGCAGGCGGGTTTAGCATAGGACACGGGCGGTGCTTCCATTATCGGACAAAGTTTAAATGTTACATATTCAAGTTATTGTTTTATGTATACACTTGTCATTCATGAACACATGCAGTCCGAAGTGCTTCACAGGGAACATACCGGAAATTAGAGAAAAAACAGGAAGAAAGAGAAAATCATTTAAAAGACCGTAAGAACATTAATATACTAATAGGCTATTATTTAATAGCCTAAAATTAAAAATAACGTCGGAAACTTATGGAAAAAATTAATTACCAGCAATAAAACAATAGCAAAAACCAAAATGAAAGAGTTTAAAAAGGGTGAAACACTTGGATCCCTTAAAAAAAATGTTTCACATTCTGTAGCACAAGTGCACAAGAAGTGAACGCACCACAAGAGCACTACGTTGTTATATTACATATTTGTACTCATTAATACTTAAATGTCTCATATCCTGGTGTGTTTGATCACTCACGTCATGCCCTGGGTGTCTTCTTACTAAAGATTTTATTTAAAAAAAAAAAAACACCTCTACAGGATTAGATGCAGCTCTTTTTCCCTCCCCTTTGGAAACACTCAGAAGCAACAGGAGGCTATGATAATGAGCTCTGTGCTGATTTTCTGCCCAAATGATGTCTGATGGAAGTTTCTTGTGGTACTAAAAATGTACCTTTCTGTGGTTGAAATACACTATATTCCCAAAAGTATTCGCTCACCCATCCAAATAATCAGAATCAGGTGTTCCAATCACTTCCATGGCCACAGGTGTATAAAATCAAGCACCTATGCAGACTGCTTTTACAAACATTTGTGAAAGAATGGGTCGCTCTCAGGAGCTCAGTGAATTCCAGCGTGGAGCTGTGATAGGATGCCACCTGTGCAACAAATCCAGTCGTGAAATTTCCTCACTCCTAAATATTCCACAGTCAACTGTCAGCTGTATTAGAAGAATGTGGAAGTGTTTGGGAACAACAGCAACTCAGCCATGAAGTGGTAGGCCACATAAAATGATGGAGCGGGGTCAGCGGATGCTGAGGCGCATAGTGCGAAGAGGTCGCCAACTATCTGCAGAGTCAATCGCGGCAGACCTCCAAACTTCATGTGGCCTTCAGATTAAGAACAGAGCGCAGAGAGCTTCATGGAATGGGTTTCCATGGCCAAGCAGCTGCATCCAGGGCCATACATCACCAAGTGCAATGCAAAGCGTCGGATGCAGTGGTGTAAAGCACGCCGCCACTGGACTCTAGAGCAGTGGAGACGCCTTCTCTGGAGTGACGAATCGTGCTTCTCCATCTGGCAATCTGATGGATGATTCTGGGTTTGGCGATTGCCAGGAGAACGATACTTGTTGGACTGCATTGTGCCAAGTGTAAAGTTTGGTGGAGGGGGGGTTATGGTGTGGGGTTGTTTTTCAGGAGCTGGGCTTGGCCCTTTAGTTCCAGTGAAAGGAACTCTGAATGCTTCAGCATACCAAGACATTTTGGACAATTCCATGCTCCCAACTTTGTGGGAACAGTTTGGAGCTGGCCCCTTCCTCTTCCAACATGACTGTGCACCAGTGCACAAAGCAAGGTCCATAAAGACATGGATGACAGAGTCTGGTGTGGATGAACTTGACTGGCCTGCACAGAGTCCTGACCTCAACCCGATAGAACACCTTAAGGATGAATTAGAGCGGAGACTGAGAGCCAGGCCTTCTCGTCCAACATCAGTGTGTGACCTCACAAATGCGCTTCTGGAAGAATGGTCAAAAATTCCCATAAACACACTCCTAAACCTTGTGGACAGCCTTCCCAGAAGAGTTGAAGCTGTTGTAGCTGCAAAGGGTGGACCGACGTCAAATTGAACCCTATTGATTAGGAATGGGATGTCACTTAAGTTCATATGCGAGTCAAGGCAGGCGAGCAAATACTTTTGGCAATATAGTGTATATGTGTCAAATTTTAAGGGTAGTTCTACAGTGACAAGCTCTTGGTCCATTAAAGGTACAACAAATTTGGCACATTTTATCTTAGATTGTATGCACAATGCTTCAAGGGAAAACTTTTTTGTAGGATTGACATAGTTTGGTACGTGTCAATGACAGACCACTTCCTAAGGACACGATTAATATTCAAAGATAGTGGATTTCATGACCTTAAGCTGCATTGACACAGCAAGCCTTGTGCTTAATTCTGATAAAATGTGACCTCTGTCAGACTTCTTTAGTGGGTCCATAATCCTAAATCTGATTTGGAGAGATTAGATAACAGTGTGGTTTAAGCTGTCCAAAAAGTGGTTTTGTTATTTATACCAATCGGGGATAACATTATGACCGCTGACAGGTGGCGTGAATAACACTGATGATCTCGTCATCTTGGCACATGTTTAGTAGGGGGATTTTTTAGGCAGCAAGAAGACATTTTTTTCCTCAAAGTTGATGTTAGAATCAGGAGAATTGTGATGGCTGGTGAAAGTGGTCCATGGAAGGAACAGTGGTGAACCAGCGACAGGGTCATGGGCTGCCAAGGTTCATTGATGCACGTGGGTAATGAGGATTGTTCCTTGTCTGATTCAACAGGTGAGCTACTGTTGCTCAAATTGTTGAAGAGGTTAATACTGGTTCAGATACAAAGGTGTCAGAATACACAGTGCATCACAGTTTGTTGTGTATGGGGATGTGTAGCTGCATAACAGTCAGGGTGGCAGGTGGTCTTAGTGTTATACCTGATCAGTGTATCTATACATATATCTACTGGGGTAGTAAGATGCACAAGCCTTTCACTCAAAAGAGTTTGATGGCGTAAGTGTGTCAACATTTAGCACTGTCAAAGACTAAAAACCTCAAAATACTCTTAAGATTTGTAGTCTGCTGTTCGCTCCTCATTATATAGTATTTTAACAAAGTAAATACATTCATTACAAATTACAAATTACAAATACATTCAGCCAAAAATGATACAATTTGACAAGAATGTAAACCTTACTGGTTACTCTATTGGTCTAAATAAAGGTTTAAGTGTCACAGAGAGTAAAAGTAGGCTGACGTAAATTCTGATTACTGGTAGGGAGTGAGTAAAGTAGCACGTGCAGCAGGTGGAGCACTAACCTCTCCAGACGCTTCTTTCATGGATTAAAATTAACCTGCGTGCCCTTGTCTTTCGAGTACGTCTGTCTGTTGGCCAGTGCCCCAAATGTCATGGGATACAGAGCTGATGGGAAACTACCTTGTGTTTTTTTCACAATAAATTCTGGAACAGATAACTTTTCAGTTAGATAACGTTTTTTGGTCAAACATATCTTCTCTTATTATGTCCCTTTGCAGAATTACACATTAAATATTCAGATATGCTGAGGGGAAAAAAAGAAAAACTTAGATTCTGTTTAAGCTGTGCTTCAGAGAAAGGCCACTTAACAATTGTAATTTATTTGTGAGCTTATTTATTATTTTTAAAAGGGAAAACTACTTCAGTAAATCAATAACTTGCAGTAGCACAATAATATCCAAACAACATATCAGATGGCTGTATGTGATGCTATAATCATGATACAAAACAGTGATGGAAGTCACATGATGGAAATATTTCCAAGTCAAAGATTTACTACAGTTACCCTCAGAGTACAGTGTGCATATGCATGACACAACCAAGTCCCTTTATTCAGTATCAATTACCACTAATGTAAACATTAATCATAAAAATCAGTAACAAAAGAGACCCTTTAATAACAAAGTATTTTAAATTCATAATTATCTGCTCTGTTCAAGTTGATTTCATAAGGCACAAGTGCACTTCATCTGAAACTGGGATGATGAAGATGATGATGCATCTTGTTGACAGAGACTAAAATCCAAGACAAAGATGATTTCCCTGTGGATTGTTTTTGATTCACCCCTCTGGACTCAAACATATACAGCATGACATTCTGTACAAAGAAAATATGTGAGGAAAAAACACCTGATCCCATAGACCAGTTAAGATTAAAAAACTAAACCTTTAACCATAATATAGCATTACTATGCTGTATATAATTCTAAAAAAAGGAATATGATTTTGATGACACCTGACTTTGAGAATACAACCCTCTATAATGCGAATCACTTCATATGTTTAAATTAAACAAACACCTTATCCGTCATTGTGAGACATAAGATACCTGAGAATCAACACAGAAAGTGCAAATTCTTTGAACAGAGAAATGCCACCAGGAATAACTTAAAGTACACTCAACAAAAATATAAATGCATGAAACAGTGTGACTGAATGAAAATGTGCTGCAATTGCTGTAACTGACATTCCAGCACTTATCCTGCCAATGGCACACTCCCTCATGTTTTGCGTCATCTGCGGCACTTGATTTAAGCAGAGCAAAGCAATCTGCACACAGATGAATAATATTTTTGGGCATGTAAAGGGAAAGGTCATTTTAACTTAACCTTTTGAGTTTGTGTGTTTATATTTTTGTTGAGTATACTTTTCACTTTTGAATCATCTCAGTGTTTCGAACGGAAAATATATCCACAGATGCTTCAGAAGCCTGTTTCATAAAGATGGTTTAGTTTGAACTCTGAGTCTTGAAACTGTAACTCTGAGTTTACCATTTCAGAGAGGGAGCTTATTTAGACCCAAGACAGATGGCTAACTTAAGCCCATTTCAGAGAGAGACAGGTAACTCAAAACTGTTAGCTCAATGGTAACAGAGTCTATGAAGCTAACAGGTTTTCTTCAGCGAACCCTGCTGCATTTTTAGTCTTCTACCTTTGACAGACAGAATACAGTTTAACTTTCTACTTTTCAGGAATTCAGTCTGAATTCTTTGTGTGTTAGTCGCCAGTTTTCTAAATAAAAATCCATTGCTCTAAAGGGCACATAAAAAAATACACTTTTTAGTGATTTTGCTGAATTACCACAAATAGAGTTAGACCTCACCAGTATTAATGTAATGAAATATTAATTTGATTAATCCTAATTTATCAATTAATAAAAATTCAAAGTTTTCCATCTGAATCAACAGAGCCAGTCTTAGAGTTTCTTCAACCTCTTTCCTAAAACAGGCTTCAGTATACAAAAGTTCTGGATTGCTTCTAAAAACAACAGAAGGTCTTGTGTACATCACTCAAGAGGACAGTACATATAATTATCATTTTTGTGGCACATAAAAATCTCTTTAAGTGCACGATATTAAAAAAATGGTATACTTTCAATCGTGAAGAAAAAGAGCTTTAAAATCATTAGGAGGCTTCACTTTTTGGCAAGTGTTTGTGCGTGCTGTGCTGTCACAATAATGTGACATTATAGACATTAAAGTGTTTATCAAGATCAAGTTTGACTATTTCAAGGCTACACATATTGGCAGTCTGTTTAGTTACAATCTAGCAAGCTGTGTATTCTACCAGAATTTCCCAAAGTCCTAAACATGACAAAACAAACTTTTGGCAAAAAGTATCATCAGGATATCACTAGAGTTCAATGGTAAAATGACACAAAAAGGTGAAGCAAAGTGCTCTGGAGAGAAAGAAGAAACAACAGAACCTGGTGGCAAATCTGAAAGGGAAGAGGAAAACTAACAAGAGAAACTGACATTCACAGCTTATGATTAATCATGGTGTTCATGCTGCCAAACCAGAAGGCCTTTAGCTTTAGAGGCTAACTATTGACACTCTTGTTCCTCCAAGAGAGTGCTGCAGGAATGATGCATTATTGTGTGCCAGTCCAAAAGTCGGCACTGCACAGGTTCCATTGATAAAAAGCATGTGTAATTTTTTTTGTTTTATTTTTATTATTGCAGAAATTAAGCTCCATGGGAAAAAAAGTTCTGATCCTTGCAGGGTTTTTTTTTTCTACAAGATATTTATTGGGTGGTGCAGCAGGTAGTGCACTTGCCTCAAAGCAAGAAGGTTGCTTTGGTTGTGAGTGTAAGCGTGAATGGTTGTCTGTCTCTCTATATGGCCCTGCAGTTGGCTGGGATAGGCTCCAGCCCCCGCCACCCCGAAAGGGATAAGCAGTATAGATAATGGATGGATATTTATTTATTGTATTTACCTAATTAAGGCAGTGTATATTAATCAACATATCAGCACTACATATCCATGTAAATATGCCAGAATTAGCACAGTAGCTAATTTCATCTGTTGTCCTGAGGCATTTCTTACAAATTAGCACTACTTTGATATTTTGTGGAGTGAAGATGTAATTTTCCAAAGCAAAAAGCTGATGTGTGGCTTTGAAGGAGCAACAAACTATAAGTAACCATGTTCTGCATGATGATCTATAATGTCACAGACAACAGTGGTCCTAGTCAACCAACTATCATTGATTGATCTTTGCAAGATTAGAAAAATCTTTAAAAAATTCAAGTGATGCATTTCCATATTTGAGAGCAAGTCGATATTTCTGAAGCTTGTTTACCTATTTACTTTTTTGAGAATCTGATAAAAATAAATCGTTCAAAAATCCCACAGACTTTATAGCAACGGAACCGGAAGTGTTAAATGCTACATAATTCAAATCCAACTATACGGACTCATTACAGTGGTGCTCTATTAAAGATGTCTATACTTCCACCAGAGCATCTCTCTATAAAACATCTTTGGATAAACCAGCTAGCCTTGTTTTATATTCTTGGTCATTAATTTGAGTCTGATAAATATTCACTTTTTTAAAACTGCAGTCCTCTTTGTTTGGTTAGTTGTACATTTTTTTCAGTCAACAGACCTTCAAGACCCAAAGTCCCAGTAAAAAACAATAAGAGTGTAATATGGCTTTTTACTTAGATCCCTTAACAAAGGAACCTGCTGAATAAGTCAGTGATTGAGACTTAGCCACCTGACAAACGTGAGTTTTTAAACAGAGTCTGTGGCTCAGTCTCCATGAGAGGCTGAGTGGACTGCCCAGGGTTGCACCGTCCCTCGACCGAATAAGGTGTAGACTGACGCTCCAAATAAGTTGATAGCAGCAGCAATGTAGAAGACGGCCTGCCACTCTGATATGGTGTTCTAAGGGAAAAAAATTAGTTAGTAAAAGACTTGATTCCTATGGCTCCAAATTCAACTTCAAGCAAAAAAATCTAGGACTTGTTACCTTTACAAGACCCTAACTGAGAAAAATTTGGAACATATTTTTATACCCCCGAGCATCTGGCTGTAAACACCAGCGCTAACATTACATCTTTTAATGCAATAAAAAATGACCTCTGTCATGTAAAAATAAGACTTTTGTGACACTTAATGACCTTAAATTTTAAAATCAAGAATTCTTAAGACAAGGAAGCTGGTATAACCAAGCTTTTCCAGCATCTGTTTTACAGGTTTGAATTGACTTTGTACAAATTAATCTATACTTACAACCATAATTCAAAAAACAAAACAACAATTGGCATTTCTACATGTCACCTCTAAAGTAGGTTTAGCATCCTAACAAACTAAGTCCATAAAAAGCAAAGATTCAGCATAGGGTCCAGTTATGGTCAAGAATACATGTAAAGTCACACATTAAGTAAGCATGAATTCATACATGTACTCATGATGAGTTGTGAGTAATACACGTGGATGAACTGTTTTTAAAGCATGACCTCCTTTATAAACAGCTGCCTTAACCTAAGCTGTTTCAGTCATTATCACTTATTTCCTCAACATTACTGGGGACAAGGCAAGGAAACTTATCTATTTCATGATTATTTCAGCATGACTTCATACAACTTTATCATGTTCGGGACCCTCAGATAAAACAAAGCACTGATTTGTCTTTAATACTGTTGAATATCATGGACATCTTTATTCTCTCATGATTAATGGTGACTGAAACACCTTAGTTATTACATTAATGAACTGAGAAAGTCAGACTTAATACATGAGTATTACTGTTTTTTTATTTAGCATGAATGCATACATGAGTTTATGATTATTTCCTGCATGAATTTATGCATGAAATTCATTGTAATCTATTGAATGTTGCTCAGACAGATACTGGAATAAAATTTAAGCACTTTCAGATCTGAAATCCGAGGTTTTTGCCAAACCTTAAACATAAACAATGCAACTTCAAGCATGTTCAAGCATCCATGCAAAGCTTTAAAAAGTGTATCAGAGAAAGGAAAGAAAAATAAAACTGTTTTTTTTTTTAAATGCTTAAGCATAGAAAACTACGGAGCCCCTAAGGTGCCACGGAGAAAAAAAAAATATAAATCGTGCACACGAGATAGTAAAACGTGCGCACGATATATATTAAAACGTGCGCACGTGATACTTATTCGTGCGCACGTTTTAGCTTAAACGTGTGCACGAAATAAAGTTATTTACCACGTTTAAACTTTGACGTCAGATGTTTACAGACACACACAATGGAGAGAAGAAGTGAGCTAGTTAACTTTTACTTCCATTCTTGCTGCTCTTGCCATGAGAGATGGAATAATCCTAGGTTGGAGAACTTTGCTGCGCATACTAAAAGACAACAAGCTTAGCCGGCGGAAAGAGTACTCAGATTCAGTCAGTGTCCTGACCTGGGATGCACAGGGGGGACTTGTTTGCTGCCACAGAGGCGAAGTTGTAGCTAACTTCGGGGCTAACTCCCTCCACCTTATTCAGCAGGTGGCAGCAAGACACGAGCTTTGCTTGAGTCTTGAAAGTTGTGCAGCTTTTTTTTAAGGTACTGATAAATAGCCTAAGGGACTGTACATACCCTGCACTCCTACATTCACTGACACAGCTAAAGTTGGCTGGTTACTGGGATGCTTCAACCGAGCCCGGCTGTCTTTTTCTTCTTCTTCTTCTTCTTGGTTTTTACCGGCAGGTGACCACAATATTATGGGGCATTACCGCCATCTACTGATGAGCCCAGCTGTCTGTTGCCACTTGCCTGTATAATTAAGTCGAGCGCACGTTTTATCTTAAACGTGCGCATGTTTTAATATATCGTGCGCACGTTTTACTATCTCGTGCACACGAATTATTTTTTTTTTTCTCCGTGGCACCTTAGGGGCTCCGTAGAAAACTGCTTCAGCAACCTTGAAGCAAAAAAAAACATTTGTGTGGCAACAAAAAAAATATTCAAACTATTATTAGAAATCACAGGACATCTATCTGGTTTATTTTTGGCTTTCTTGATTATATAATTCTGTATTCAAGCACTGGCCTTTCTGGAGAGTTAGATAGTTATGGCATGAAATCAACTTGTTCAAAACTTAGGTGTAAAAATGTAAAAAATAACATATACTCAGGTAAGTATCTGATATCAAACTGACACTGCCTCTTAGCAAAACACTCTCTTACAATAACTGTGAGTTTCTTTAATTTTATTGATGAAGGTTTCTTGTTACATTTATTGTTTTCAGTGATGTTATGTGTACAATTTGATATTAACTTATCTACCTGCTTCTGATGCTATTATTCAATATCTAAGTTATGTTACTTTTTTGGACTAATAAAACAAAGGCACTAAACTGACCACATAACTCTTCTCTGAGTCATATTACAACAGCTGTCAGTGCATGGACTCATGCTTGCCTATAATATGCTGAGCTTTAGTGTTGTTCTTGTCTAAGCGAAAAGAAATGAAACATATGTAAAGGTTAACTTGTAGGTTAGGAAAACACTCCAGACTGAGTTAGTAACGTCTTAATTGAGGTCCAATGATGCCCCCTGATGGACAAATGTGAACCTACTAATCCTGCTCTTCCTAAACCCATTAGACATTAAATGGAGCATCGAGCCGGAGACACCATCTGTCTGGGCAGGGAACTTGTTACCCTGAGTGACCTCCCTGAGTATGCAAGCAGCGGCATAGCGCTCAAAGTGCAAACAAAGCTTGTGTGTTGACCTCTGCAATGTCCTGAAGTTTCTGGTCAGTTGAATTTTAAACGCACTAACATTTTCATTAATATGTTCAGGAGTTTCTTACATTTTTGGTGAGGGCCCTTGCGATGACCGGTCCAACCATGCCAGGAATGGTGGCAAAGGTGTTGGTGATTCCAAGGAGAATACCAGCATACCTACAAACAAAAGCACATTAACTTACGGGAGAAAAAATAAAGTTCTCTGTTAAAACTGCGGATCACTGAACTGCTATGACATGCACAGACATCATCTGTTTACAGCTGAACATAGAAAATGATCAATCACTTTACATTGTAGACATGTTAATTAATGTTGATTTAATTAGCTTAACATACTTTCAACCCCTCCATTTAAACAAGCACATATTTATTAAAAATGCATATCAATAGCTTTAAGTCACATGACCAGAGCAGAGGGCTGGAGGACAAAAGTGTCAGCAGGCACTGACCACTATGTGGAGCTGCAGCACAAGCTTTTTGATTTTACATCTCTACAACATGACACACATTTACATTCATGAAATTTCGCAGGAGAATATTGGTGTAACTGTAAGTTTAAGGTAGGGAGGTACAATATTGTAACAATATTGGCATTGGCAGATAACTTCCTGACATGGTGATAATCAGCATCAGCAGGTTTTGCCTATATTTATAGCCATACAAATTCGCTATATACAGTATATCCCATATAGTGTATTTATTAGCCATAATGGTTTTCCTCATTATCACTGAAAGTCCACTTTTATCAATCAAATGTGTCATTTATTAAGGAACAAAATGTTGTTTTTCTTTTTCCACATCTGTTTCTAACCCAAATTGAGTGCCACCATAAAAGGAGCAGGTCAATTTCGTTAAATGAAGACTTTGTGCTTTTGACAAAAATATCGCTATCAACATCAGTATTGCTGATACTGAGTTGGAGAAAAATAGGCATATCTGATACTGACAAAAATCCAATATTGTGCATCCCTTGTCCCTAGTCCTAGTTTCATTCTTTCAGAAATGATACTTTTGATTTACAGAAGTTGTGATGAGGTAAATCCATATGGTGCATTTGTAAATTCTGCCAATATTACAGCCAGTATATGGGGTATATGAGGCCAATTGTTCCAGCCAAAATATGTAATAATGTAATATTTCAATCAATATCCATATTATTCCATTCCAAATATCATTCCAATAATACCTTGCTTCCCTACTTAAAAAAAAACAAAACACTTTATCACTAGAAAACACAGTTAAATAAAGTGGATGCATGCACGTCATGTAGGAGCCTCTGATACACCTGTTGATTTGACAGATCTTTGTTTAGTCACAAGTTTTTTCATGTAAGCTCCAACCTGCTGCATGTTTAACAGGATACATTTTAGTGGCTGAGGTTTGTCAGATATTTGAGCTGCAGTTTCTTATTAAGGAAGTGACAGTGTGTCCTCAAGCTAGACCAGCTGAGAGACACTGATATAGATTAAAAAAAAGAACTGAGTAATTCTTACGAAGGTGCAATGTCAAGGTGGTTGATGTTAAAGCCAGAAGCTGAAACTCCGCCCAGAGAGGAGGAGATGGTGAGGAAGGTCACAGCCAAAGTGTAGTTACATCCTGTGTATCCAGCTGCAACCAAGAACAGCGCTGGCCCAATCATTCCTGCAGAGGAAACACACATCTGGTAAAACATCTAGAAGTAAAGCTCAAGCACATTTTATGTAAACTGTGAACATCTAAAATTAATCCACATGAGAGAGAAGCTAACACTGCTCCTTACCAACAAGTGAGAAAGCTTTACGGACAATGACAGTGCGGATGAGGACGGTTTCCCGAAGATAATCAGCAAACTGACCACTTAGTACAGCTAACACAGCACAGCCAAGGTAAGGAAGAGCTGACAGAATACCGTTCTGTAGTGGACAGACAGACAACAGCGCCTCGTAAGAAGATTGTTTCGTTCAGTTACTTAAGTTAAAGCATTTCATTCATTTTTATCTGTTGGACAAATTTTCCCCTATCTTATTAAAAAATGTAAAAAAGGTACATCTTTACTTTAATGAAAACTGGATCATGACTTTTAACATCATAGAAAAACATAAAATAAAAAGAACTTTGTGCACCACACAGACTGCATGTTTGTGATGTTAACCTCACCTGTTGTATGCTGAAGCCCAGGACGTCATTCATGTAGGTAGGAAGCAGGGTGAGGAGGGTGTAGAAGGTCCAGTTATAAGAGAAGTGAGCCACGACAATCGCCCACAGTGGCCTAGATGTCACTATGGCTTTCCATGGAATAATGCCTTTTGAGGTGGACAGCTGAGCGCACAGGGGGGAGAAAACAGACAACGGGGTTATCATGAGATGTCACAGCCACAGAAAGTCCTCGGGATTCCAAATTAAGACTATACTCTGTACACTGTTAACCCTCTCTGCACTCCGTCTTACATAAATGCAGCTTTTTCTTTTTTATGAGCTGCTAAAATGACTTGAGAGACTTTAGTATTTGTAAACCTGTGACTTTAAATACAAGATAGTTGTTTTCTACTCTTAATAGTATAGCATCAATCAATCAATCAATCTTTATTTGTATAGCGCCAATTCATAACAAGTGTTATCTCAAGACACTTTACAATAGAGCACAAAGCTCTTCATATTATGGATACACATATATGCATAGATACATATATACATATATAAAATACACATATACATATATATACAAATATATACATCCAACACCCAACATGAATCCATATAGCCAATCATGAATCGCTCCATCATAGCGGCAAGAAAAAACCTTCTGTTAAGCAGCAGGAAATCTTGAATGTGGACCCCAGTCTCATGATGAACAGCAAATCCACACGATGCTGTGTTGGGTGTGTGGGCAAAGGGAGGGAGGTAAGTGGAGACAAGTGGACTAAAGTAAGAACTAAAGCTAGTGACAGATCAATGGACCAATCATAGACCTGTCGCTGTCAAATTTGTTTCTGCTGTAAACAAATTTATTAGAGGTTAGCCTCTTGAGATCATGGAATGGAGAAAATTTTTGCTTGAAGTTGAATTTGGAGCCATAGGAATCATGTCTTTTACTAACTACGTTTTTTCCTTTAGAACACCATATCAGAGTGGCAGGCCATCTTCTACATCGCCTACATCTTGTTTTCAGGAGGGTCCTCATGTCTGTATGGTTGTGGTGATAATTTTATAGAAGTATAATCGATGAAAGTCTTACTGAAAATAAGAATTTATGGTAGTGACAAACTCATGGGTGCCCAGACCACAAGTGCATCCCTACCATATTTGTCTCCGTTGAGTATAAATGTATTAATGGTAGACCTCTTGAGATGTGACACCTCATTTTCTAAAGGGATCTCATGCCCATGTGGAGCTAGAGATATTTACTACGGATGTATCAACCATGGATAGAAAGATCATGCTAATATCTACATTAACTGGTATAATGATTATGAACGGGAATGAAATGGCCAAATATGTGTTAAGTCTGTAATTGTAGTTATTGAGTTAGTAAACATTTTATCTCTGATTTTTTGAGGCACTGTCTTAATAATAAAGAGAGTTTGGTTATTTTCAGCAACCTTGTATTATTGAAATTGTAGCATGGAGAAGAACAGAGAGTGTCATATAGTATAACTGAAAAGCATGGCGATAAATTTTGGTTTGAGGGGCTTTAAAAATACACTGAACAGAGAAAGAAAATAAGTGGACCTATGAAGTTACAGTTAATTCAAGTCTTGCTAAAACAGTTCAAATGGACCAGCACTTTTTGGAATTTCATGAATTTCAGTTAAATTACATGTAAACATGTGAAGTCCTAGTCCCATCTCATTCCCTTAAAACCAGTATTCTGTATCATCCCATCTGTGAGTTGATCTCATCCTCAAAACTTCATTTTTACTGGTCTGTAGTTTTTTTTTACTTTGAAATCAGTTAATTTGTGTGACTTGCATTAGAAATTCTAGCAGAATGTTTAATTGAACACAATTTTAGAGTAATCAACATTTAACATTTGTTATGTTTCCCACTTTTCTCCAAAAGCGCAGACTTATTTTCTGCTTTACTTTCTTATATTCTAAAGTTTGCCTTAATGTGAATTATAACACCTAGTACTTGACATTGTTTTGGGACAATTTCCCCACAAACACACCAGTTTCTACTTACTATTTATAGTACTCCAGTTTCAGCTAAAAACACATCAGAAGATAGAAATGGTTGATAGTTGATTTCAATTCCCCATCTCGATAAAAAGGCCTGCTCTGCTCTGAAAGTCACATAAAAGTTTCAGAGTAAAAGGAAGTGTAGACACCTAGCAGCTGTGTCAGAAAGATAAGATTAAAATACTGCAATACTCTGAGATTACATAACAGCAGCATCTGATAGCTTTACTGAACCCAACACGACTTCGAGCACTCTGCTGCACTCTGAGCTGTGGAGCCAAGAACTCAACATCATCTTCAGAAGGATAAATAAAATATAACCACTACAAGGGATGGAGAAATAACTCAATATTTCAACACTTTTGGTCCTCTTTTGCTTTTCAGTAAATGTTAATATTTTCTTTTTTCTTAAACAGTACAAAATTAAAAAAGACCATTTTATAGCAGCTTTTGCAGTAAATCTTAAGTGGAGGTCCCACTGAAATGGTGTTTCATACATTAGCCTGATCATGATTTAGACCAGGGACAACTGGCTCAACGGGGCCACA
Organism: Cetoscarus ocellatus; assembly: GCA_037902135.1. NCBI lineage: Eukaryota > Metazoa > Chordata > Actinopteri > Labriformes > Labridae > Cetoscarus > Cetoscarus ocellatus. Next base: position 3,806,140 of record JBAMNC010000033.1, on the reverse strand, counting down.
CGCCCTCCCTCTCACTCAATGCCGATGAATGTCAAATATTAATAAATTATAATCATACAAAAGCTGCTATTAAGTATTTTATCACTGACTTGCCAGTCCAATACCATGCACAAAGAACAACAGCCATGTACATGTTTTGTTCTTAACAAGAAATTAATGCACATAACTAGTGGTGAAACTCTTTTATAAAGCTGACTTCATGCATTTGAAGAAACAAAACACATCCTAGAGTAAGTCAAATATTCTTTATATTCCATCATATTTACTGTACATAGTTCATTACACTTAAAAAATCAGCTTTGATTAGCCTTAAGCTCAGTCTTCAGCCCGATGAATTTAGCAATGCTACTTGCTTTGGAGTCAGAAGATATGAATTTGGTTTAATGTAGAAGAGCTTTTTATGTTTTCTTTTTCACAAATTGCAGATTATCATTATTATCTTATAGACAGGGTCCTATGATTTGTAACATTTGGCCCTCTGGCAGAAAGACTGACATGAATGTGGCCCTCTTGGTAACCAAAGTCACCCATTCCTGTCTTTCACTTCCTCTCTATAAAAATATTTAACAAAGCAGGTGACACTTGATCCTCTCTGATGACCACTGTTGACATATAAATATAATCATTTTACCTCGTGTTTGAGTGAGGCCATGATGTAATTTTTCTCCCTTTCTGATATCCGGGGGTGAGTGCTTGGACTGTCAAAGATGAGGAAGGCCCACAGGACAAACCACACCAGACCAATGGCACCTGGACACACAAACAGGAAATCAAACACTTACTTCACCGTGTCGACAATGAAGGTCTGGGGAGAGCACTGAACCACAAATTTAGATTTTTCAGACTGTAGATGTAAACAGGGGACATATTGGTTTAGTTGAAGGCCTTTTTAGGCTTCATTTTTATTTTTTCAGTCCACAATATTTAGCAAAACAAAGGGCTTTTTAATCAAAACCAGCATCTGTCATCTCTGCAGTAGTTTTGTCATGGAGTTCAGTTACTGGCAGCAGCAGATTTTTAAAGTGGGACTTCTGCAGCGTTTCTACATGTAAGCACTTTTCTTTTAGCTCATTGGATCATCATTTCCACTGAAACAAAGAGGAACAAAAGAACAGACGGTGGACATGTCTGAAACTTAAAAGGAGACCCGTGATGTATAAATGGATGAAGTAAACACTTTCTTGACACAGTGCAGAGGCCACTTAGGGTCAGTAAACATGCCAATGCTAGCATGTAGGGCAGCAGCTTCATGAGACATTGTGTCATGTTCATTCATCTTCGTCTGTGAACACTGAATTTATGTTTGAATATATGTCAATGTAAAAACAACAGTAAGGTCTAAAGCAACTTAAACCTTAAAATTTGTCAAGTTTCTGGTTTTGAATTTATTCATTCAACCTTTATTCAATCTCAAAGGCTCACTGGGGGCCTCGTTTTCAATGATGTCGAGAGTAAAAAAATGAAATAAATATGCACTGAGTGTAAGAATTCAAAGTAAGGCCCAAACATATTTACAAACAGTTTCATTCAAAGACAGAATAGTTTAATATCATAGGAGGTAAATGCTGTTTTTCCAAATGAAGTGTTTGTTTGTGGTACTTTCAGCAACATCCAGTTATCAGAATGTGTTGAATCGTGATTAGTAGACTGATTTCACAGAGATGTAATATACAGAGGCATTTGACCAGTCGAGGCTTTATAAATTTGAATCCAGAGGTTTAAGAGTGAAGGCAGATGCGTTCAATAAATAATATCACCATAATCTAAAAACAGATCCAAAAATACAGACTCAACTAGCATCAGGAAGTTTGTTTGTTTCTGTAAAGGGATCATTTTTTCTTACTTTACCACAAGATTGTCAGTGTGATATTTAAATGTGAGTTGGGCCAGATAGGGAGTTATGTGAACATAATCGTTTTATTAACTTCTTATTCATTATTCCTGTGGTGAATTACAAGTTAATAGAGGCATTTAATTTATGGAAATTATAAGTAAAGTTCAAATGTACATTTACAGGCATAGAGAAACAGAAACTACATGAGGGTTGGCAGAAAACATAATTTTTAAAGACTGTGGGGTAAGCAGATGTCAGATGAAGCTCATCAACCCTGAAGAGGCATTTAGAAATGAAATTAGATACTTTAAAAACATAAAACATATCAAGTCGATCAGCCAGAACACTTTAACTCCTGGAGTATTTCATCACAAAGTTGCTGCTAAAATCTAAAAATCTGATTAACTCGAACAAAGAGGATTTCTTTGTCAAAACCTCATGACTAAGTGTGCCATGAATAACAAACTACCCCCACTCCCAACAGCAACACCCCAGGTGTTTTACCAAACAAGTAGAAGACGTAGGTCCAGTCCAGGTAGAAGCAGATTTCACCAGACAGAGGGAGAGCTATAACCGTCCCCAGCTGAGCTCCTGAGATGAAAGAGAAGGGGCAGACAATTTTTCTTACAGCTTCTGGATGTACAAAGCTTAACTTCAGAATTGTGACTAAATCAAGTCTTACAGTCCAATATTAAAGTTTATTTAAGCACTTAAAATGACCTGACAGACAATGATGTGCAAAACATGGGATTAGTCAAACCCTCAAAAACATGTTATGACTTGAGGGAACTCAGGACCTGAACATCTGATTCAATCTATATGTATATTCCTCAATGATAAGCACTTTTTGATTCGCAGACTATGAAAGAGACAAAAAAGTAGTCATGTTTCAACTTCACTGACAGTTTTCAAAACATGATATTTGAGATTAAAGGATCACTGAAATAAATATATATATATACACATGTTTTTTCTTGATTCATCAGTTTTACATAGTATTATTCTCATGTATCTATATTTCTCCCCTAACTGCGAAGCCTGAGTGTAAACATCTTAAGGGTGTCAAATAACAAAAATGCATCTGATGCACAGATGTTAAGTCATTAGTTTATTTTGATCAAAAACTTAAATTTCAATAACAGTAAAAATAGTCATGATTCTAACTTTGCTAGAACTGAGTACAGCTAGACTACATTTCTGTCACTGGCCTTATTGACATCTCACCATGTTGCAGGGTTTATGTTGCACCTTTCTAACAATTAACAATGAGCTGGCTGATCAGGGAAGACCGCTAACGTGGGTCCAGAGAACAAGCTGCTAAAAGCTATGTGGGAATGAGTTTTTCCTCCAAACTCACAGCCAAAGACTGAAGAGTTCTGCACTCATGCAGGGAAGCTCAGGTATCGTTTCAATGTCATACTTCTTATGACATTGAAAAGGGCCTTTGATTTGAGAGTCTGGAGTTTTAGGGCTGTGTTGGGCACTTGGACCTGTGCCTACTTTTTGGGTTTTTGATTTTCCTCACATTGCATTAAATTTTCTCCATTCCATGAGCACCGTTGGTCTGAGGGAGGGTGCTTTGTCTTCTGTATGTGCCTGACTGTTTCTCAAAGCATTTGTAAACCTATGTTTTTAAAAGTGCTATACAAATATAGTTATTCTTATTACTTATTTGGAAGAAAGAGGTATGAGGCTACAGGCTTACAGGCCACAGAGCTTAGCTGAACTCTCAAGCTGAGTTAGTGTAGCAGCGTGACATGAAATTAAAATGATCAAATCTTTAAAGCTTTTTGTTAAATCTTTTTTCTTTATGTGTTCATTGAATGGGTCCTTAAGAAACTTGTCTGTATCCTTAAGAAGTACATGTTTGATCTCTTTCTTCTGTAATTAGTTCTCTTCACGCTTGAACATTTTCATGGTCACCATATTGTTTTTTAAAGGACATACTGTTTAAATAAATATCGTCTTATCTTACCGATGTATGAAATAGTGAGCAGTCTGCTTCTCTCCAGTGGTGGAGCCCACGCTGCCCACATGGTGTACATTGCAGGGAAAGTGACTCCCTGAAGACAAACAAACGACGGTCAACAAGAGAAGAGCTGTAGTACAGTTTTATATTTCTCCAAGACAATAAACTTTTTTTTTTAAAACCTGCTTGATTATTGTTGTTCAGAATAACCTTTTTATGAAAATGTCTCACCTCTCCTATCCCTTCCAACACCCTGACTGCAATGAGGTAGCCTGCCCCAAGGTCAGCAGCTGCAGGGGTTAACAGTGTGAAGACTGCGGTTCCCAGGATTCCAAAACCCATCAGCCACTTCGGACCAAAGCGGCCGGCCAGGTAGCCCCCAGGTATTTGTGTCAGGATGTAGCCATAGAAGAACGAGCCCAGGATCCAACCCTGTGTCGCAGAGTCCCAGTTGTAAACTTTGGCCTGTGAGGGGAGGGATACAGCAGTAATATGAGAGTCAATATGCATTTCATTTGCCTTCAAAAATACTAAAACACTGGTTAAAATCCAACTAGTGATGCACTTAAACATTACACATGTATTGATAAATGAGTGTACACTTACTTGATTCCATCAGGCAGTCTACTTATAATTGTATTGTTTTTTTCCTCAGCAGTTTATGTGCTGTGATCTACCTTCTGACATTATAAAACCACAGTGGACATGTGACACTTTGCACTACTTATTTGAGTACCACTGAATTATTATGCACGAGTCTTTGAAGCTGACTGTCAGCAGTTAATGTTGTCTGAGATTAATAAACTGATGACTGCTAACCACAGTCTCCTGATCCACATAATCTGAACAGATTGGTATTTTTTTTCTAGAAGCAGGAAAAATGGTTTCAGTATTTTGAGTTACTTCCTCAGGGGATATTTATTCTGAAGCCTGCTAATGACTTTGGTGATCTGAAATTTGCACTGTGCACTTGCTTTGACCCTTTTGAAATAAGGCATCTCTAAAACCACCTTAAGCTTGGAAATCTCTTAAAAGGAACCACAACAGTTGAACAGACTTTGCCTCATCACTTGAAACAAATTATTTGAGACATCTTATTTAATATTGATGGTGCTTTTAAATTCCTTTAGGTCTTTAAAAACAAAGATTTCTGAAGCCAGATCTAATGTTTGAAATCATGACTGTCGTAGCCCCGTGGCTGCATATTTACCAGATTTTCACATTATGTTTAAATTCTCAGAGGCTGTTGCATTAAACTGGTAAAGCAACCCTGCAGCAGAGGTTATATTAATAATCTGTCACTCAAAAGAGAAGCTAACTGGATGTGCACGACTCTCACCAAAGGGGTTGAATGAAGTGTTTGATTTTAAAACTTTTTGGTAAATATTGTCTTGAACATGATGCTACTGCACCCATCAGTAGACAACAGTATGCATTAATATGTCATGAATTTATTCCCTTTTGTTGTTCATGATGTCAACATTTTTATCCCAGTTCATGGTGCATACACATTTGAGTTTATTTGCCCATTTGTTCAAGGTGCCTCCATTACAATATGTTCTGCATGCATTTTCCCTTGTATTACATTTCATTATGACAATACCTCCTGATGTTCAGCCGTGTGATTTAAGGTGTCAGGATTTTTATTCTGGTCCTTAAGATGCTTGTATATATTTCTGTCTGTTATATACAGTGCTTAACAAATTAATTAGACCACCATCCGGCTGCCTCAAATTATCAGCATTGGTAATTACCAAAATCATTTTCATGTTTCTGTAATGGTTAAAACACCAGTATGGAGAAGATGTTTAACTGAAATAATATTGTTAATATCAAAATATTACATTTACTATAATCCATGAATTTTCAAATTTACAGTTAAAAAAAATATAGAAAGATAATAAAGCATGTTATCATTTATTATTAAGATGTCAAATTACAGTTATTTATTTACATGCATGAACATGCATTTCAGACTTCTCAGAGAAGCCCAGTGAGTTGGCCCAAGTTTGGATATTGAAAGGTCAATTTAGTTTGAAATTCCTAATTCCTGCTCAAAATTTATGTCCAATAATAACATCTTCAGTTTTTAACACATTTTTGGAAGATTTCAAATATATTTATGTTTTCTTGTTTTATGACCGAAGGTCAGATACACTTGTTGTGCCCTGTATACCCTTGTATATATTCTGTAATACTGATGTCACATTTTCTATGTTGTTTCTTTGGAAAATTACCAGTGTAATTTCTCACTTTCTATTACTGTATTTTCCACTTGCATAATCACAAGGGTCCCATGACGGGTCAGGTGATCTCCCAGGTTGTAAAAATGCAGGTGTGTATCTTCATTTGGTCATGTCTGATGAGGGGCAAAAACCTGAAATGTTACCTTTGTGGTGATAACCCTCAATAAAATTGACTTTGGAGCAGCTTCTAGTGTGCAGACCTATTGTCTCTTTTTGGTTTTGAAATCTTCACAAATATGACTGAATCTTTAGAGACAGAAAATGACAAAACATTATAACATTTATCATCAATGAACTCTGGTTACTGTTCCATTAAGAATGAATCCATTCATTTTTCACAGCATCTCACCGTATGGTTGTGTCTGAGTTGAGCAGGTCTCTCCTGACCAGAACAAACTGAGCTGCTGTGGTTGGTGCTGGATGGGTGGGTGGTGTTGAGCATGTCCACCATGGCCACACTCAGGTTTACCCGCAAGGAGTAGACCACAAAGAAGCCAAAGGAAGAGAGGAATGCCAGGCTGTAGCGTGATGAACAGCATGCTGGAGCTACAAATAGAGATGACAAGAGACCAAATGATGTATAAGAGGACATGGGTGTAGAAACAGTTTATTTTAAAAGGTAAAGTTCTTGGAGGAGATGGAAAAGTGAATTAAGCAGTACGATAAAAATGCTCCATAACATGCAGACATTTTGTGTTGATATGTAAACAGAAAAAAATCTTAAGCTCTTAAGAATCTTTTGATTTTGTCTTTGGCTTATAACCATAGTCAGTGATTAAGAGTAAATAAAGATAATGTGTTGTTTAGTGGGGGAAAAAAACATAGGTACCAACACCCTAGAAAAAAATGAAAGGAGTTACAATTTCTAAAATATTTATAGACACACAATATTTTAACACTATTATTTGCCCAAATTGCTCTCCATAGACCTGAATTATTGCCTAACAGATTTACACACTTTTAAAACTTTCTGCAGACCCACTGACACGCTGTAGTTTTAACACATTGGCTGTAACTTAAGTAGAACTGCAATAATAAATTTATCCAGTGACACTTTAGTGAGCCTCCTGTATGACAATGAAGAGAACCACGGGCCAGTCCTTGACTTTTTCATTAACTGGTGTGACAAGTCAAACCTTCTTCTAAATACCCACAAAACTAAGGAGATGTGTATTGATTTTAGAAAATCAACTGCCTCAAATCCCACTGTCATTAATGGGGAACCTATCCAGGCTGTCATGGAGTATAAGTGGACTGACAGACTGACCACAAAGTCCCAGCAAAGACTCTTCTTTTTAATGAAACTTTCATCTTTTAATGTCAGCAGCAAAGTGCTCCAATGTTTTTATTCTGCTTTTATTGAGAGCGCCCTGTCTTTTTGTATTATCTGCTGGTTTGGAAATGCAACTGAAGCACAGAAAAAGTCTTTTAGGAAAATTGTAACTTTGTCCAGTAAACTGACAGGCATCCCATTTGGAAATATGGACTGCATTTTTAAACAGAGAACATTAAAAAAGGCATCCAGCATTGTGGGTGATGATGATCAGAGGCACCCCCTTGCCCCTTCGTTTACACTGTTGCCCTCTAGGCGGCGTTACTGTGCTCCTCTGTTCATCAAAAACAGATCCAAATTTTCTTTTGTTCCACAAGCGATTAAATTTTTAAATGAACAATGAGGAACAGTTAAATAGGTTTAGCTGGTCTAGACCAACCTGCCTGTCCATCACTACATGGCTTCCTTTGTTTTGTTTCTGTTTTTTTCTCTTCTTTGTGAGTGCATTGTTTTTGTGATTTCTAGTGATTCTGTTGCCAAATGTCTGTGATCCCTGCCGCACCCTAATTTCCCTACGGGGACAAATAAACTAAACTAACTAACTAACTTTAGTCTCTTTATCTTTTGACACTGCAAATAACATTAAATTACATCTGCTTTACAGATGTGTTACAGATGCAACTATAAGGCATTTACATCTGTTTATAATGTCATTTGAATTATTGGTTAACACGTTATAGTTGTTGAGTGCTTTACTTATCTTTTAAGGTCCCATCAATAAAACATTAATAACTGTGTTTATAAATCGTAATTACCAGACAGGTTACTCAAAAATTTTAGTAAGTTATATAACACCCACTACTTCTTAAAAACTGATTAATTTTACCTTCCTTATTACTTAAGCACATTTTTTTAACATTTACTAGCTGATTACTTTTCCCTCTTTAGAAAACTAATCTACAACATGTTTTAAATGTTTAACAACAGCAACAACATTTTTAGCTCTCTCTGACACAGACTCAAAATAAATTAAATACTTTTAGTTGTTGGAAGAACAGCTCACTCTTTCCCACTCATTCTTTATTCCAATTATTGCATGTACACGTCAAGATGATAGCAGCCCATCTTAAACAAAAAGTAAGTAACTCATTAAAAGTTTCCTCTGATAGTCCTCTGTAACTGTAATATCATCCAGAAGTTGTAATCCCTTACTTTACTAGTTATTTAGATAAGTAATTCTGTAACAGTAATGCATTTATATTAACTTTTTACTGCCCAACACTATTAATTTTAAATCAGGACATGCATTATAGATGACACGGTTTACTAAAGCTTAATCTTTGTAGGTCAAGGCAAACTTTATTGTCCCATTAGGGAAATTTGTCTTGGGCGTTGTGCTACATTATTGCTTCACAGGACAAAGAAGACAATTAAACTTGAAAGTTAATATAGAGTGTTACCCAAAGTACCAGAAGCAAAAGTATCAAAGCCTATCTACTTTATAATGTAACGGCACATTATATGCACTCTGTGGTTCCTAAAATGTATCATTTTTTAATACTTTTAGTTTAGACAGTGGAAGTGAGCCTGCAGTTTTCTAATGACTGAAAGCAAGACTCTACCAAACATTCAAGACTTTTTGTTTTGCCCTTGATTCAAAATGCAATAGAAAGTACTAGTATAAAGTTGATGTTTTACTGGCATCCTACAAAAGTTGAAGATTCTGGTATTTTGACACCCTTAGAAATAAGATTTTAAAGAAACATTTCTGTTTTATTATTTATAAAGAAAACATCAGCACACACTCATTCATGGGGCAAACAGAAAAATACTCACATAAGCATTAAGTAACATTATTTTGGATCAATTGACCATAATCAATTTTTATCTTTAAGATTTATGTATTTGATTTCATTTGTGGTTGTTGTCATTTTCATCACTAAACTTTGGATCATAATAGTCTTGGGGGATTTTAATTAAATGCAGTGCGGAAATGGGTCACTATGTAAACCACTGTTGCTGTGAAACACACTAAACCAGTCTTTAAAATAAACACTGGCACCATAAAATCTGGTCAGTGCTCTTCCCTAACAGGTATTTCTTCTTACACAGAAACATAATTTGAAGCTACCTCTGTTATCAATCATCTGTGAACATTTCCCTGTTGGACCCTGCTGGTGCACTATGAAAAACCCCCTGCATTCTCAGCACACTTTGGCAGGAAGTATTTTAAGAACATTGCAGCTTGCAGGTAATGCAAGACTGTGAAAATATTTTCTGCAGCAAGCATGCCTCATATACCAGTCTTATAGTATGTCATAGACATATCACATGAACTCGTGACTCAGGCTCATCACAGTGCCATTTTTGGCTCATACACCATCTGTGAAAAACACTAGGTTTCTGAGACAACTAAGAGTAACATAATGTAAACAAATCCATCATTAGTTTCTTATCGGCTGATAATAGCAATTGGACAAAACAAAATGATGACTTTGCAATTGTGAGATTGATAGATCAATACTGGTGGTTCATTTAGCTCAAACACTTGCCCTCAAGGCTGGTACCCTGTTCTGGATACACCACCTGAGCTCACGTTGCAATAAATAAGTAGTGATGCAGGTGTAAGTATTATCGATTTTGTCTCCCAGCCGAGTAAACAAAGAGCTGCCAAAGGGTGAGTTGGGAAAATTAAAGTACACATACATATTATTCCGTTTAAGTTGGACAATGAAAAACAGCGCCTATTAGAGATATGCTACCCAAAATGAACCTAGCAGTAGAGCTAATTTACTGTTAGCAAGATGAGGCTTTATTTTCTTATTTACCCCTCTGGACTTTGTCTTCATGTCTCTGGTGAAGAAGGGGAGTCTCCTGTTCCTCTCCCTCCGTTTCAGACCCATAATCCACCATTTTAATCAAAGCTGTTGGGTCTACTGCATCGCAGGAGCCCGTACGACAACAACAACAGGAGCAGAAACTTGACTGAAACGTCCGGTCAGCTGAGAACACACCAGCTCGCTCTGCATTCACGGGAAGATGGAGAGTCGGAAATTTGGGCTTTCCACGTTGGAAGAGGTTCCTGAAGGGTCCATCCAGGTAAATAACAACCCTGAAGTTCAAGGAAAATGATGATCACAACCTTGCCAAGTAAACAGACTTGCACACATGCAAGCAGAAGACAGAGAAATCGAACAAGGAGGGAAACAATGTCCCCTACAGTAAAAAACAACAACTTTTTTTGTAATCCTACGTTTATTTGGAGATAACTATAGTGCCTATCTTTCATTTTAAAGCAAGGCGAGCTGAAACCATTAAAGCGTGTTAATGCTGAATGGGGTCATTGTTCCTTCTCAGTAGAGTCAATGATCAATCCGAGGTAAGAAGGAAATTACAAAATATCCGAGGTATTGATGAACATATCATGTCTGCGTCACTCGGTGAGTCGAACCGGAAGTAAGGAGGTTTGATTGGTTGTGTGCTGAGGACGCATTGACTAGTTCATTGATTTTCAAACTAGTTTTTCCAAAGGAACACACCTATATTCAAGCCAAAGCCAGTCTCAAAGCACACTGTATTTATATCCATGCACAACATCCTTTATGACGATTGTTACAGAATACTATCTATCTGTAAAAAATATTATTTCTTCCATACTGTCCCAGCAAATCTTCAAAGGTCCCATGCCCCGGTGGGTTAGACATGTACATCCTGTCAAGGGTGTCTTTTAGGCAATTATTTGATTTAAGTTAACTTAATAAAAGGAATAATTTCCCCTCTGTAAATGATCAGATGCAGCTCTTTTCCCCTCCCCTTCAGAGACACTTGGATCCAAGGAGGCAGGGAGGCTACGCATGACTATGATAATAATAATGTACCTTAAGTGGTGAAAGAATAAAATGAAAACTCTTTCATTAGTTGTTGTGTAGTTGTTAAAAGTTGAGGTGGCAGTGACTTGTCTCATGGCACACCAGTGTGTCCTTGTCACATCTTTTGGAAACTATTGGACTAGTTATGTGCCCATTTACAGAATAATGACAAGGCTATATTTATTATGACAGTAAGGAAGTCTTTTGAAAATTTTCTTGAACAAATTTTTGCATGAGAAGTTTAATTTTGAAGTTTAATTACTTTGGCACTAGGCCTACATCATTCATTCAATCAATCAATCAATCAATCAATCAATCAATCAATCAAGCTTTATGCCAAATCCTAACAAATGTTATCTGAAGACACTTTACACAAAATTATGTTGATGCCATACTCTTCATTTAATAAATATTTTTTAACTGATTTTTAATTGTTATTCATTTATTGTTTTGATTTTTATTCAAAACCCAACATGATTCCACCATGAGTACAGCACGTTGCCATAATCAGCAACAGGTACAGTGTGAAGAAAAAACACTCTGTTAAGCAGAAGGAGATCTTGGGCAGAACCAGACTAATGTTGGACAGCCATCCACCGAAGCCGTGTTGGGGTGTGGGCAGAGGAAGGAAAGTGGGCAGAGATGAAGAGACTAAAATGAGAATTCATGATTGTAACCACACATTTGTCCTTATCATAGTTGTCTCTATGAAACTGAAATTTGTTAGAGGTTAGCCCCCTAAGATGTGTCATCTCATTTTCAGGAGGGTCCTCCTGTCTAGTTGTGAAGGTAGTTAGTACGGCGGAATAGCAACAAAAACCAGGGGGAGATCTATCTAATATTCTTATTAACAGCTATAAAGATTATGAAGTAAAGAGGACATCCTATTATCCATTGGTCTGAAAGACAAGAAATCATGGATAACATCAAATATTTGTGAAACATTATGCATGTGTCTCAGAAGGTGGGCTTTCTGTATGGAGTTTGCATGTAGATGTTTTCCAGTTTTCAGAAAATGTGTGTAACCTTAAGCAGTGACTGTAAATCATGTTTTTAAGCTTGAGCATGCCTGTTTTTTGTCTATATATGTTAGGCCATAACTGGCTAACAATCAGTTCAGGGTTTACTTTGCCTCATGCCCAGTGACAGCTGGGTTAGGCTCCAGCCCCCTGTGGACCTGATATGGGAGAGTTTGGGTGGAAATGGCTCAACATGCCTAGTAAATGCTGCCAAAAATGTCAAAGCTCATTTATATTACAGAAATTATTAAAATGATTGTCAAATAAATATAACAACTTTTGCATCACAGACACTTGACTGATACTACAAGAGCTCAAGCTATAAAACATTTTTAAAAAGTTTCTGTATAAAATGATATCACAGGAATATCATATGTAATCAAATACTCACAATCAAGAACTGACTGACTATTAGAGACGATAAAAGAGGAATGTCACAAAATGATGCAAATAATCAACTCACAAGAAGACACAATTGAATAGCTCATACAAAAAATGTGTTGAGAATAAAGAAGAATATAGAGCAGCAATTATTTTGAGTTGACTGTATCTAATCTTAGAACATTGATATGATACAGTCTTGAAGCAAATCATCCAAATTACATTTCCTCCTGACTCCTTTTCAGTTACTGTTAAATAGAAACATGTTTTGTTTATTGTGCTGAGAGTACTGGACCATGAAGCCCCCCAATGCCCTGCACACACTCACATGCAGCCACAGAATCAGATGATTTGTGGGAGTGATGTAACCTTTGAACACAGGTTTGTTGTTGAAATGAGAGGCAGCTCAGCTGTTTGTCTCCAGGCCGCATTGTCTCCACCGCAGACAGAGAGATGGACTGAAAGACAAACACTGGCTTCTGTCTGCACGAGGCAAGAGTCTTTCATGTTGAAGTGGACAATATCCCCATTCATGAGTGAAACCGTAAAAGATGTTTTTTTTCACAGTAAACTTTAAGTTTACTATCATAATATACTATTTTGCCAATTTCGCTTTGAGTCTGTTAGTTTTAAGTGCTCAGCATGTTGGGTGGGGAGAAATCTTTACTAGTGTGGTATCAGGTAGTGTTAAGAGACACCAACAAGACCACCACGTATCCAAACTGGTGCTTAAACTCATTCAGTCATTCATTGTCTATACTGCTTTATCCCTTTGGGGGCTGTGAGGGGGTGGGTGCCAATCCTAGCTGTCACTGACAGCTCTAATCATTAATTCATCATACAGCCTTAGCTCGAGTTCAGTTTTCAATTATTTTCTTTCTAAAAGTTGAAATGAAAATACATTGGGTGATTAAAGGAACATTATTGTTGTGTTGGAAAATTGAGAGAATGAGAGACAAAAAACAGAGAAAGATTAAATATCTACATGCTATGATGATGTGTAGATAAACCTGCTTAGTAATCATATGTCAATATTCAATCAGTTTGACAACCATACTTACTTCATGTCCTGGAACTGAATGGAAAAAACATTTATCCTAAATTGTGTTAAGCATTTTTAAAGGTTATCCAATCAAATCCAATCATCTTTATTGATATAGCACATTCTAAAAAAAGTTTACCCAAGTGCTGCACTGTGACTACCAAGTTTAAATGAAGTAAAATAAAGTTACAATAATAAAACTAAAAGTTAAACCCAAATAATCAGAGCACTATAAAATCATAAAAACATAAAGAAACCATAAAAACACACAAAACAAAAGCCAAATTGTAAAAATGAAAAATAAAAGCCAAATTATGAGAATAAAAATAACTAGAAAAAAGAGACAACACATCACACTGAATTAAAGCCATAAGTAAAATTAATCAACAAGCGAGAGCATTCAGATTCAATACATGTTGAGACAAAGCCAGGCAGTAAGCATGTTTATTTAGGCTGTAAAAACTCTGCACACTATAGGCATCATGCCAGAGACAGGAAAACAGGTAGGTAACATCTGCTCATTTTCCTGACCCTTCATACTCCTGACACAAATGGTTCAGACTCCTCCCCTCAGGTGAGCGTGACAGAGCACCCTAGGCTAAAACCACCACACAAGAACAGTGACTTCCCTGAAGCTATCAATCTGTTGAACTCTCAACAGTTACAAAGTGTCACTATGCAACAACCCAGAGACACTTTACCTACGAAAATTGTTTGTAGAATTGTATGAAAGATTATTATGTTAATCCAGAGTCTCACCTAAATATCATCCTCCTCACCATTGCACTACTGTCTGCAGGCTTGCATTTGTAAGTTCTGATTTCTCTCTAAATATTCGTTTGTTCATATCCTTTTTTATCATTTGAACTTAATTCCTGTTTTTTAATTCTATGTAAATATCCAGTGCTTAACAAATTTAGTTGACCACCTCATAAAAACAAGATAACAACATTTTAGAAATCTTTTAAAAATCTGTTTAAAACAGAAAATGTTATCATTATTGGAAATACATTTTGAACAGGAATGAGGAATTTCAAACTGAATTCACCTTTTCATACCTGAATTTGAGCCTGCTTACTAGGCTTCTCTGAAAAGTCCGAAATTAATCAAGCATAATATTCAACAACTAAAACTATTTTTTCTGTTCAGGAATGCAAGTAAATAACTATAATTTACTTCTTAATCAAGAAATAATAATGTGATTGGCTATTTTTTTTCAAGATTTTTGTAGAGCAGTAAATTTCAAAAGTCATTGATAACCATAATAATCATATTTTAGCATTAAAAATATGATTTCTGTTAAAGAGTGTCTACATACTGATTTATTAATCATTACAGAAACATAGAGATTATTTTTAACGCTGTTTATTTAGGGCAGCTGTGGCATAAACCTTATATTGGGTGTTGGTCTAATGAATTTGTTATACACCATGCATGTCCTGTACTTAAAGAGTAGAGTTAGTGGAGTTAAAGTCGTTTAATCTTCAACTCACCTGGCCAATAAAGCCCTCAAGAGATTCTGACGCCGATTTACCGTCATGTATTTACTGTATGTTATGTTCTCACCCCTATAGAGGCAGGACTTAAGAATTTCGCTTTACTTATTTAAGGTTACTTGTAAAACTGGTTGTGCTAGTGAAGGAAATCTGATATGCTAGTTTTTGTCCTTTCTTTTTTAAGGTTTGTTTCAGGGCTTTTCATATCACTATTTAGGAGATTTGGAGATTGGGGCATGACATGCAAGAAAGGAGTGTCAGACTGGACCCAAACCCAGGCCACCAGGTCAAAGGACAACAGTCGCTGTACACAAGACATGTGGACAAAATCACAAGGCCACTGGCACTGCTATACCCTCCAAGATAGTCTGCAGTTGAAATATATGAAAGCAGTATCATACTAGAGGTTTAGACAGAGAGATATAATCACAGTGGTGTTGATATTCAGTACATCATCACTCCCTTTTGTGTGATTTTGCTTAATATGAGTCAGAGATAAATTCAAGCAGTTTAGTGTTTGGTGGGTGTTACTGTGATGCTGACATAAGTCTAAAGAATTGCCTGAAGGACTGTGTGTAATGTGGAAGAGGTTTCCTGTACTACAGACCCTGAAGGTTAAAAAAGAATAACTCCATGTCCTCATAACACACATGAATCAGTTAGCTTCACTTGTCACTTGTACCCTGCACTGCTGTGTGAATGACCCCATTAGCATCCCCACCACCACCACCACCACCACCACCACCACACGCCTCTCATATCTAATGAGTTAGCTCCAGTCTGTGACTGTATATGTGCAGATGTCTCTCTCTCTCTTTTTCCTCCTGATCTTTCCCCTCTGTCCCTCAACTCTCTGAAGACAAGGGCCTTTTTGTGCAAAAGGGGAATCATAGGACTCACATGCTTTGCAGGAGAAAAAAACAAATCACTGTAGAGGATAGGGTTGTTCAGAGGGGAGAGAACAAGGCAGAGGAGCAGACTGAAGTCATCTGGAGCTGGATACCACCTCAGGATCAGAGCTGTTAATCAAGTGGCAGGATACCTGAACATGGAAAATGGACAAACAGAAACGGAGGGAAGGACTGAGGATGTACAAGAAGGTAAAATAAGTGTTAAAAGATTTGAGTTGTGGTGTAAACAGAATTTGAAAGTAAGTTATAGTCACGGTGTAGCAATGTGACTTCTGTAAAGTGTCCCCTTGTTTGATGTTTTGTCTGTTAAAATGTGAAATACAGGGGAAAAGGCAGTCATGAAAACTCAGGTTGTAGAGTCAAATTGGGCAACTGTTTCTTTTATTTATTTATTTATTTTATAGATCTGCAAATTTAAAGGTCAGGAGCGATATCCTTGTATCTGTACCAGTATATATTAAAAAAAAAAAAAGAAAAAAAAAACTTCTGGGAGGGAATTTCAAACTTTTATCTATATAGACACCAGGAACAGTCACATTTGAAAACATGCATCTTCATTGGATAATTTGAAATGCAGCAGGTCTAACCCATAAATAGTTATTGATGAGCGTTAACAAACTGACAGTGATCTTTCTCTTGGGGTTACTTTTCATTGTATCATCATTGATTTTGCAAAGTATTGTTAAATAATGTATAGACTGCATTTAGTTAAGTTAAGATGGTTCCTCTGTAAATCCCACTCCTGCATTAACCCCAGGTATAAAATCTGTCTGGTAAAGGAGTCTTTGAGTGTATATGATTCAGTGTTGGACAAGTTATTCCAAAATTATAATAAGTTACTTATCTTCTGGGAAAAAAAAAGCAATACTTATTGCTTGATATCCAGAGAAAATACTAATTTGACTTTTTTTTAAGATTATTTTTTGGGCATTTTGTGCCTTTATTGATAGGAGAGAGAGTGACAGTGGATAGGTTTGTGAGGGGGGGTGAGAGAGAGTAGGGGAAGACACTCTGCAAACTGGCCACAGGCTGGATTTGAACCCGAGCCGGTAGAGGTATGTATATGGGTTGGGCCTGATGGCTTACCACTCAGTCAAACCAGCACCCCAAGTTATTTATTATTTGTTTCTGTTAAAAAAAGAATCCACAAGAATTTTAACACACTGTTTACAACAATGACAATGTTCTTTGCATCTGCCTTGGACACAAACTCACAATAATGATCATGCCTGAAAGATTGTATAGCTAAAGCTTTCCCTCCAGTCGTCCATGCTGCATTTGGACTTTTCAGCTCATTGCTAACCTTGTGAACCTGCTAGATATGTCAGATTTCATGGCTGTCATCAGGCAGATCCGTCAATTTTTCTTGAAGAGCTTCAAATTGATACATTTGTTCTTTTGTTGGATCACACTTATCAACATCCTTCAAGAAGAAAAAGCAGAAGCCACAAGTCTTGTCCAGTTGAGCTGAAAGCAGAGAAGTGACTGCAAGCCTCTGATTGGCCCATAATGAATAGGACAGACTGAATATTCATTCAGTGACCTTACATTTACTTATTTATTTGAAGGGTTCTGCCCTACCTAGATGGAGTGTTGCATAGATTGATGCAAAATATATCTCATAGGTATGTGAAACAGTCCATCTTGTGTGTCATTTAGCTTGTAGCTGCATGTACATGTATGATAGCAGCCTACACAACTTAGTAACTAAATATTACAAGTATTATTATACCTTTTTAAAATGGTAATCTCTTATTTTAAATTACTACACATGAAATATTTTTGCACTAATATATTACAAGTTAGAAGTTATGGCCTAACACTGTTTACTTTTCCTTCATAAAACTGATAGTTGTTGAATTATCATACCATACTGTACATTTGTACTTTTCCAAGACAGAAATGACATTTGGATGAGAAGTTGACTTGCTGAAGGTTTAAAACAAAGACTTTCTGTTTATTGCGCTTGTCTTGTGGGATTATTCCAAAGCATCTCCCATATTTTTCCCCTTCATTTCCCTTTGAGAATTTCTTATTCAATTAACTGAATTTGTGTGTGTTTTTTAGGCCATTTGGACATTTTTCTGTTGTCTGACAGCAGATTTAAATGTCAAAGTGGCACCTTATAGAAATACAAAATCGCCAAGCTACAACTTGAGTCGGACCTGATTGTTTATATATTTATTTATTGATTATAACAAAAAATAAAGTCAGCCCAGCCAGTTGACAAATTAATAAGTATGATGTGATTACACTCTATATTTTATCACGGCGAAGGGAAAGGCCAAAGATATTACATCATGAGTGGATTTCATTGACAGTGTGCCTCAACTTTGTACTGCATAACAATATTTTAACATTATTGGTAAGGATGTGTGTGTTGGAATTTTTTGCTGATATCCAATATACCAATATTTTCAACCTTGTTTCAGTTGCTAAAATATCTATTTCATTATATGAAAACAAAAGGATCACAATGTGTGGTTTTTTTTTTTTGTTTGGTTGTTTTTTTTTTTTGCAGCACCAGTGAAATCAAGCTTCATCTGACCCTTTGAGAGCCTCAAACAGCACAATAGCAACTTGCTGACAGAAAATTGGCCACATTTTTGTGGAGTTTCTACTTTATAAATAAATTCAATTCTTCTTATGAAACAACAGGTTTGCAAAAACTCCACATACTTAATGCTGGCAGATAAGACTATGATATCTGCATTTAATATTTGCAGAAAATGCCATATCTGCTAAAATAAGCAAACATTTAAATCAATATAAATAATTTGAACACCTAAAACACGGTTTCAAGATATGGCCATGGGTGCTCCAGTGAAAAATTTTTGTCCTCCTCTGTTCTATCTATCATTTCTACCCCTTAACTGAAACTGACGTGACCTGAATTGAGTGAGTGTCTTACCCTCTGTGCCAACATGGAGACATGTGATGCAGAACAGGTACAGCAACACTGTGTGTACAAACCACATGAGCACAGTTTATTGTCTTTAGGATCAGATGTTAGATAAGCAAAGCAACATCTTTGGATTAAAAGTAACCAGTAACAACTGAAGGAGTTCAATTACCTTGAGGTCTTGTTCATGAGTGATGGTAAAATGGACAGAGAGATGGATAAGTGGACTGGTGCAGCATCTGCAGCACTGCAGACTTTGTTCCGATCTGTTCTGGTAAAGAGGTAGTTGAGCCAGAAGGTCAAGCTCTCATGTTACAGCTCCATCTGAGTTCCAACCCTCAACTATGGTCATAAGCTCCTGGTAATGACCGAAAGAATGAAACATGGATACAAGCAGTTGAAAGGAGATTCCTCGGGAGAGTGGCTGGGCTCAGCCTTAGAGATAGGTTGAGGAGCTTAGACATCCTTCAGTCAGTTGAGGTGGTTTTGGGCATCTAATTAAGATGCCTCCTGATCAAAACTTGCAGGAGGATTATATATCCTATCTGGCCAGGGAACACCTTAGAATCCCCCAGGTAGAACTGGAAAATGTTGAAGGGAAGAGGGACATCTGGGTTGACCTGCCTGGCCTGCGGCCTCTGCAACCTGGCCCTGGATAAGTGGAAGAAAATGGATGGAGAAAGAAGAAGACGTATGAAAGACTGGTGGAGAAAAAGCACAACCTTTTTCTATTAAATGAAGAAAAGTAAAAAGCATCCCCAAAAATTGTAGGCTCAACTACAATACAGATACTCAAGAACTTCACTCAAGAGCACAAGTTGAGCTATTGTCCAACACTGCCACCATTATACCAATAATATTGTGCATCCTTTATTATTGGTAAAAATAGTTTAAGTTAATTTGGAAATTGTGACTGACATCAAATGTTATCCTAACCATACCTCAGTTGCACAATCGTATGACAGTCATAGTTTAACCATGTCATTTAGCCTGAGATCAACCCTGGGATGGAGTTGCTCTGGGTTGAAACGACGAGGCTGCTGTTTTCTGCCCAGCAACAAACCGCAATGATATCACAAAGTCGTCACCGAATATTTTTCACTCTGTAGATCCTGAATCCTGAAAGACGTTATTGTTTTACACTTTTTCCTCTTTTACTCCTCACAGTTAGGAAGTATTATGTTGGGAAAATGTAGCACACTGTGCCTGGAGGCCTCATGAATTATGCATTATGATAACATGCTAAGTGCGTATTACAGATGACCCACAGCAGTGTTGACTGCAACCTCATCCAGTGAATTTTAGACAACAACAGAAGCATTGTTTTGAGACAGTTTGTTATCTGTCCTTAAATGCACTGTGTTAAAAAAAAAAATACATTATTGTGAATTTTCCTCCTGCAGCGTTTTTCTGCAATTCATTAATGTTAAATACATTTTGAGGACGCCATAAATGAGAATGATGAGAAATGAGAAATGCGTTTGTGATTGCATCAGGACAAACTCCGAGATGTTCCCTGCTACCAAGAGTAAATGAATTTAAGCAGAAGTGACAGAGAAATTGACATAGAAGCAGGAAGAGGACACAGACAGGGAACTTGTTCTTTCATGCTTTTGGATGACCCTCTCCTGGGAGAAGGACTAACGTGGAGCATTTTCATATGACTGATGAAGAACTTTGAAACCAAGCTAATCTTTGCCTTTGTTAAAATGATCAAAAAGGCTCAGTGTTCTGATTTTTTGTTTGTTTTTTCATTTACCTCAAAATCTATGAATTTATTTTAAGACCAAATAATACAGAGCAGGCAAAGGACAGCTGCTACATGAAATGATTATGTTTTGGATGGGTCAAAGTCTCCATTTGTCTTGTCATAGTTTCTTGATTTTGTCAGTTTGTCTAAAAAGACAGTTAAGTGCAAATATTGCATTTTCAAGTGGATGGTCTTCAGATAACATGTCAGTCTGTCATACCCACCCTCCCCTAAAACTAGTTGTAAAATCCTCAGGGTAGATCAAAAATAAGCCGGGGATCCAGGAAACAAAAAGGTTGAGAACCACTGCACTAGCTGATGCCATGACGAAGAGATAATCAGTGTTACTCACTTCACCTGTCAGTTGTCAGATTTTGTTTTATCAGTGTATGTACCATCCAATTGGCCTTTAATTGATCAATGAATTACAGTCTGTGAAAAGCAATACAAAATATGTATTAACAGTTTCTTATTTAACACCAAGCCACATTTTATTCATTAGAAATATTGTTACGTTTATGAATGTCAGAGATAAGCTTTGAAATCATGAAAATTGAAGCGTTAGTCTGTTTATTAAATGTAAACAGGAAAGGGTCATAGAGGGCTAGAGCCAATCCCAGTTGAAAGCCAGAGCATTCCCTGGACTGGTTGCTTGCCAATCACAGGGCTGGCATACAGAGATAGCCAATCATTCACACACATTTCCACCTAAGGGCAATTAAAAATCACCAGTTAACCTAATGAGCCTGTTTTTGGTTTCAGAGAGGAAACAGGAGTACATGGACAAAAACTCATAGATGCACAGGGAGAACATGCAAACTCCACAAAGACAGGCTCAGTCAGACTGGGGACTCATAACACTAACCTTCTTGCTGTTAGACAACAGCACTACCTGAGGCACATACTGTGCAGTCTGGGAAGACATTTTCTGAACTGTAAAATAGTGCAATTCCTCAAGGTCTAGAGAGATGCACTTGCAGAATACAGATATAGAAAAATGTAGTCTAATACTGAAACTTGCAACTCTCTATGGAGGAAGAACTGAACCCAGAAGTGCCCAAAATAAAAAATTGACTATAAAATCATAATTCATTCAAACATACAGTTGGTCTTGGTCTTCAGTTACATTTATTTTTTTTTCTGAGTGTCCAGATACTGTCAGTTGTGTCTCTGTATCTTACGAAATCAGATTTTATCATACTATGATGAGTTTTTAAAAAAATGTGTTTGCATGTTTGTGTTCGCATCTAAGTGTTATGTATGTTTGTTTGTTTTTTAGATAAAGAGGAAAACATAGAGGAGGCTAATCTGGAGATTGCACAGGTAATCAAACACTTTTTTTTACCTCCTAATTAAAATAGTCCTGTATTTTTACCCAATGGGATTTTGCAAAAAGAATGCTGAAATGATTTTCACCCATCAACTAGAACATAGTCTCACTGTTGATAGGGTCAAACAATTTCCTCTTTGACAGAATGAAATCGTAACCCTCTTATTAAAACCATTTTAAGTTTTACCTGTAGGCTGATCTTACTAACACACTGATTTCTGTTAAATTAAGCATTTTTATACATACTTTGCTATGTCATGGGAAAACTCTGTGGTCACCCAATATGCCCTTTCTAAAGATTTAAAGTAAACATCAGGGTTAGATGTCAAAGAAAAGTCAAAGGTCAGTGTGTTCATATGACTGCCTCTTTGATCTTCATGGCTATTTTGACATTCCAGAAAGGAAGAAAATAAGCTCTTTATGCTGTTCAACATCCCCTCTCACCAGTGAGACTCACTGTGCCACAGGCCTCTTACATCAATGAGGTTTATTGATACAACAAGTTAAAGCATATTTGTTTTGAGTGCTGAATAAAGAGACAGCTAAATAATCATCAGCAGGACCATTGCACCATTTGAAAGAGCCTATATTGTGCCTTCTCAAGTTTTATACGCACCTTAGTGTGTTTTACATGTCTGCACAATACAAAAAGTCTGCAGCATCAGGACTTCTCCCTCTCTTTCTGTCCACAGCGCCAGTAGCTGCATCAAATGGCTTGTTTTCCCAGCCCACCCAAATAGACCTACATGACATTCTACAACTGTTTAGATTAACCATGCTGGTTTAGTATGGCAAACCCTGTGCAGAGCAGAAAATGTAGAATGAATCCAAAGTTGTTGTCAAAATGGCACAGTGCAACGCTGAACTGTCCAACGACCACAGAGTAGACCTGTTAACCAGTCAGAGCAGACTGGATCCGTGTGAGGAAGGGAGCCTTAAACTGACAGGAAGCTCTAACAGAGTGTGTAAGAGAGACTGAAAACACAGATGATTCAGGGGTGCTCACTGGAAAACCTGAAGGGTTTTTGTGCATTAGTGATTGCAAACGTTCTCAAGAAGTCATCAAAATTAAACATATGAACCAGAGTTAAGGCAAAAAATGGGCTCTTTAATGAGCCCTGTAACATGTTTCCAGATTCATTTTAATGCCAGAGATTAAATGCTGGCTTTTCAATTAGTGCTGAGATCATTGAGGGGGCATTCTTGGGATTCTTTCTGGAGAGTCATGTCAAATCAAGCAAAGACACAAACAGTGTTTGTTTAGCTGGAAGTAACATGGCAAGAAAAATGCCGTGTCCATGCTGTTCTAATAATAGTGCATGTGGTGTGAAAATATGATGTGTGAAGACTTACTGTATTTATTTTTCACTTCAATTTCTATGATGTCTCATGACATTAAATGAATGCATGTTTTTTTCTGCCAATAAAAAAGAGGAGTTATTTAGCCTCATCCTAGGAGACAATCATATTCAGACTTCTGTACTTGTTTGTCAGGCAAAATTATTCTGAACATATTAAGATAAGATAAGATAAGATAAGATAAGATAGTCCTTTATTGATCCCCAGAGGGGAAATTCTGGTATTGCAGCAGTACAGGGCAAGTACAGGGATAGTAGCATGCATAAGACATAGATCAAAGAATAGAAGATATTTACAATTATCAAAATTAACTAACATACTAAGCACTAAATTAACAGAGTAAGTGGCGTTCAATTATCAAATTAACTAACATACTAAAATAATAATTTAACACAGTACAAAACAGCTGAGCCTCCTGTGCAGTGCAGTAAAGATAAAAATAAAGTGACAGTGATATTAAAGTGACAATGTGAAATGTAGCAGCGCTTATTGACCACACAGTAACAGTGCAAATTATTTACCTAGAGTAATGAACCATGATCGGGCATATGAATCAATAACAATACAATATGGATAGAGGTGGTTTGGAGCATATGGAAGATTACTATAAATCTATTAAAGTGCAGTCCAGTGTCTGGGGGGGGGGCAGTGCAGTAACCGACTGTGGCCTCCGCTGCTGTTGTAAAGTCTGATGGCGGTGGGCACAAAGGAGCACCTGAAGCGCTCGGTTCTGCTTCTGGGGGGGATGATGCGCTGGCTGAACGAGCTTCCCATGTCCCACAGCTCGTCGTGGAGGGGGATATTCTGTAAAGTAAGACTTTTAACCCAAAAGATGTTTCCTTCAGTTATTTGGGTTATTTACATAGTAGCTGCAACACAGATAACTTTAGAAAAAATACATGCAAAAATCAGGTTTTTAAAAGATTTTCTTTTCCTGAATGGTTATTAGAGGTCATGAGTATTTACTTTGTTAATTACTTCCCAAACAAAACTTATTTCATACCACCAAGCAGTGTCATGGTTGATGGAGAATACCATTACCAGACAGTGAAATTAGAATACTCACTAGATTTAAGAGACAATATTATCCTTTTTGAGTTTTATATGTCTTAAGTGTGTTTTACATGTCTTCTCAAGGTGGTGGAGTACTTCTGTGCAAAAGAAAACTAAGTGCATGGCATAATTTAGGACTACTCCCTTATCTCCTGTTTACAGGGCCAGTACCTGCCTGAAATACCCACCTTCCCCTCCAAATAGATCTACCACTGTGACATCCAATCATTGTTTTTTCATTCTTTAGGTGTAAAGGTAAAAAAACAGACATGTAGTGCTTTGTATTGATGAGTGGTTGCCTAATGGGGTCATCAACACACAGCTCTCTGTGAGCCAAATAAAGTTTCTCTCTTGGAAAATAAAAGTAAATAATTTAACTTATGGACCAAGATTAATTCTCCACAATCCACACAATGTTAAACATCAAGCTCTGCTGAATGAATTTGTGCAAAGTTTGAAGAAAATGACTTAAGTGTTCTTGACATATCACATGACAGACAAGGAATGATAATCTGACCTAATGACCCTTGACCTTGACATTTGTCTTCCAAAATCTAAAATGTTCAATATTTAGCCATAGGGGACCTATGTGAAAGGACTGATGAAAATCTCTAATAGCATTCTTGAGATGTCATGTTTGTAACTGTTTGCCATGTCATGTACACAAGGGATGAACTTCAAATCCAATAACCTTGACCTTTGACCTTCAAAATAAAATCAGTTCACTCCTCAGTCAGGGTAGACTTTTTCCAAAGTTTTAAAAAATTCCCTCAGAGTTCTTGAGATATCTAATTTACAAGAATGTCAAGGATAGATGGACAGAAAATATGATGACATAAAACCCCCTGGCTGTGGCAACAGTTAGCGAGGAAGCATGAAAACAATCTCCACCTTAGCTATTAATATAATTCTACTGCTATAGTTCAATAATGACATCTATACGGAATTTAATGATGTTGCTCTTAAATTGTTTAACCTTCAGGTGAACACCACAGACATATGGTGGCACTTTAACCGCTGATAGCATCAGAGGAGAAGAAGAGCAAAAGGCTTGGCAGACAGATGCTCCATTCAGCCTGCTGCCTGATGCGTTTCACATGACCGAGGGAGTGTGAGAGACAGAGGAAGAGAGAGATGATCGAAAGATTTTAGGAGAGTCTGTGAGAGAGAGAGAGAAGCTTCAACTTAGGTTATGTTCCCACAAGATGATTCAGTTATCCCTGTGAATAATTCAATCAGCTATGAAAGAAAAAGGAGTCAGCCACACAGATTATGGGTAAGAAAGGGTAGAAAAGTGACATTTGGGTTAAGATAGGACAGCTTCTTTTGTGAAAAATGATGAGAAGAGTGGAGTGAGGAAATGTGAGGAAAACTAGAAGGATGAGCTGTTGGTGCTCTTGAAAAGAAGTCCAAAAGAGTGAAGACACACCAGAACCACAATAAGCTGTGAAGGAAAGTCAAAAATGAGAAAAAAAATGTAAATGTGTGAATGTGTTTAAGAAATAAACAAGCACCAGCACAGAGTTCAGAAGTTCAGCACAAATGCAGAGGAAAATAAGATAGCTGAAAGCATAAAGATAAAGGTCCCATGAGGTTGCAACAAAGACACCCTTCAAAAGGAATTTATCAAATCTGAAAAAAAAAACCTTTTAGCCTTTTTGAATTGATATGTCCTGGAGATGAGTAATTAAAGAAGCTTATATGAACACCTTAAAACAAAAGCACCTAAAATGAACTAATCTGAGATGACAGAAAAAAAAGTTCAATGACAGAAAACAAAAGATAATTTAGATTTTTGCTGATACTGGTGCTAAATCAATACTATTATCATAGCGCTAGTACTGACTGCTTCTTTTAATAGAAAAAAAGAACATAAATGATGTTTACTGTTGTCATGGCCCATGAAATAATCATTCTGTAGCCTGTGATGTATGTTTCTGAAATACCTAAAGACTGGATGTATTGTGATTTGATTCAGTAGGTACTGGATGTGGCTTTGATACCCATCCCAAGTCCCTGGCATGCAAACATTTTCTTGACATTCTTTTGCAATGACCATTTAGTCTAAAAAATGTATTCCACCAGTGTAAAGTCTGACATGTGTAATGGTTTAAATTATGACTTGTGCTACCTGGCATCCCTTGGTAATGCTCTCTTGTGTACTTTAAATCTGAGACATATCTGAACAACTACTTCTGAAACTGTAATGAAAAGAGAAAAACTGGCATTTAGAAGTACTCTAGCCAGTTTCAACTGTTGAAACTGGCTAGAGACAGCTAGACAAAGACAGCTATTGTAAAGGTCACCCGTTAATACGACTGCTCTTAAAATAGCAACATAGGGTCTTTCATTCAAAAGGTCTGCAGGGTTTGTTATGTTGGAGTGTTGTATGAAGCTGCAGCATAGTGGGAGAGCAACTGTGAGTGTATTTGTCAGCATGCAGTCTAGTTAGGAACACTGAAATCAGCAAAAGCTTAGCAACATTCAACATAATGCAACTTTCATGTTCGCAGAGGTGATTATGTGCAACTGAACCCTTTTTAACATTTTATTTATGGAAAAGTGTTGGATCTACGCTCTGCTGTCATTAAAATTCAAGAATTTTACAACCATTTCACAAAGATGTTATATTTGTGTCAATTCACAGTGCAATATGGCTAAGAGAGGGTGAAAAAGTATGGCAAATTTCACTTACAAAGGCAGGAATACACACAATGCTGCACTCCGTGCTGGCTTTCACGTTCCTGTCTCACTAATATTTACTACCTCAAAAACTACAACAAATTTGAGGTCAACTTGTCCCCCATTCTAACTCTGGGTCATTCACAGGGAAGATGAAACATCTCAGGGGTGAAAATATACCTTAAAATGACACTGATCAGAAAAAAAAAACAGTGCACGGTGTGACATTTAAATCCCAAAATGCTGTTTTTCTTGTCAACATGTGAACACCTTAAAATGGGGAGTTAACGAACATCTTCACCCTGGAAAGAATTTTCCAAACCGTGACTTTTTAGTGACCTAAGCACCTTTATGATGTGTACAAGGTGAAAACATTTTAAGAATATCTGCCATCATGTTGACATGGCCTTTAATGTCTGCTTCTTATAATACAGTTGCAGGGCCTGGTGGCTGAGCTGCGTGATGGGCTCCATGCTGCTCTAACGGAACTGTGTGAGCTGCGTCAGAGGGACCAGGGCCTGGAGGAGAAGCTCCAGGCCCATGAGACTGATGTGGATGATAAGATAATGGGCCTAAAGAACTCCCTAAACACTTTCAAGGTGCTGAAGACACCACACAGAAAAACATACACACAAACACACACAAACAGTCTATTCTTGGTACCTTAGGGAGATAATCTGGAGCATCTGACTGGATCTCTGTTGAAATGTAATTGAATATAATCTATTAGAAAGGAAGGAGTCTCTGTCAGACACAAACTCTGCGAGGCAGCAGAAGTGGAATTACCTATAAATGTGCTTGGTTGTAGTGCTTTATATCAATCAGTATTTGCAATTTACCCACCAGAATAAAAACAAACAAACAAACAAGGATATTTAATACTTATACACTACAGGATTGAGCCATTTTTAAAGCTTTATGGTGAAATTCAAACTCAGTAATAATACATTTGTGTTAAATATTGGTTTCATATCAATAATCCAAGCAAGACACAAGTATCTTTGTTAAATAATGACTGCTGTTCATACTCAATGTTTTTTGTCACCTCATTCTTAAACATATAATGAAAAAAAGTGAGCATAGCATTTTCAATGAATTTTCACTGCTGTACCCCAAATTAATTCCCCTGACAGAGTGACATATTTGCTTTGTATTTGTCCTTGCCATTGTTCATCTTATTAAACTTTGCTTTGTTTTGCTTTATTTTGAGACACTTCTTTTTTATTTCATACAATTTTTACTGCGTTTATTTTCCTTTCCACTGTACTCAGAAACTAATTAAGCAGGAAAGGGTTGTCTCACAGCAAATAACACAAATTCAGTAGTTTAGACACTTTACAGATCTAAATGTTATACAACATGAGCAAAATGGGGCTAAACATAGACCCATGAGGAACCCCTTTACCTAACCTGTGACAATTTAGTTTCTCATTTGATACTTCAAGTTCATTAAATTAAATGAAATATTATTGTTTTTGCACTTGTATCACAAGAGGTTTTTGAAGTGTATTAGAACTGAAGGTTGTTTCAGTTTGGTATCAATGTATGTTTAGCTTGAAAACAATGTTTACAAGGTACATAACATTCAGAATGATGACCACCCCAAAACCATGGCACACAACTTAATCATCATATTATTTTTTTAGACAAACATTGAAAATATTTTGCATAAATGCAATAATCAACGTTTCTTCCAGAAGATGACATTACAACTTTCAGAGCTTAAAAAGCCCTTTTTTGATTCATGCTCTAAAACAAGTCAGCACATCTAAACTTTGCCTGGGTTTCACATTATAAAATACAGCACACAAATTATGCTCTTGCCATTATCTTGCAGCAGTTACACTAATACAGTCCCTTGGTACACTCTGCTTTCAGGAGGAGCTGAATGTGGCCCTGTTTCAGATAAAGGATGTGTCCAGCAGACAGAGAGAAGTGCAGAAGAAGATAGAAATAATACTTCAGTCAGAAAACAACAAAGATTTCATCTCTGTTCCACACAGGTACATCTGAATTAGCTTGTGAAATATGAACAAAGAGCATTTTTTCCTTTTTATTTCCTTTTTTAAGTCAAAATGAAATGATCATTACAGTTCAATCTTAACTCTAGGCTTTACTGTCTAAGCTTTACACACCACAGAAATGCATTTCAGCAAAGTACTGACTACTAAGCTTCATTAGACCTGCATGTGATCTTCTTAGTGTTTTATATATCTCCCTCTTCCTCTATTATTAATTGATTCAAAAGCAGAAAGAGCTCCAAAGCAGATGTGCTCCTGGCACCAACGGATGAACACATCTGTTCTCCCAGCCCATCTGACCTCAATGTTATTCAACACTTCTTCTCCAGTCTGCCACAAGGTGGATCACCACAGAGGAGCACCACGTCCACACAGAGTGAGTCCCTGTGTAAAAATCATTCACATCTAACCATTTAAAAACATCAAGTGGTGCAAGAAAATTAGAGAAATCTGCATGTTTGTGTGTTGCAGCATCTACCTCTGATCAGGAGGCTCAGCAGCAACAGAAAGGTTTTCTGTCCAAAACTTCAGCATGGGGAGAAAAAAAAGCCAGCAGAGATGACATAGAGACACCCAACAACGCAACTGAAAATAGTAAGAAATGTATTTGTAAGATTATTCAATATTCAAATCACTGTGATACCTCTTCACTTACCAAGACACTAACACTATTACCGCTGGAGTAACATTGTTTCTTACATCAGCTGTTCTTAAATGGTGTGGTGAGGCACACTGGTGGGCTTGGGAATTTTAACAACCATAAGTTATTACAACAAGTACATCCTTTCAAGTGTCTAAATTTTTGTAAATAGCTTTAAATTCTGTAACTTTATCAATCTCTATAAAACATTTAAGGGAACAATGTCTTTTGAAGTTAACAGAACTAGGAGGTGGATGGGAGAGATAAAATGTTTTTCTCTCACTTCTATGTAAGTAAATGAGTTGTTGCATTTGGGAAATATGTGTTGTTTCTTAACTACTTTGCCAGATTAAAAAAGACCAATTTTATTCTCATGTCTGTGCTAGTTAGCTAAGCTAATTATAAAACCGGAAACAGGGAAAATTGAGTTTATATTTTCTTCTAGGTGTTTTGTTCTTTATTGTATGGGCATACAATGGTAGGAAGCAGACTGTAAAAAGAGCTGGATGATATCTGAGGGATGCCAGACATTTGATTTCTGAGAACCAAAATCAGTCTCTGACTTTGGATGTTAATTTGCATAAATTAGCTTTAAACAGGGGCATTTAAACATGTGATGTGCATGTGTCCATGGGTGATTCTGCAGCCAGCCTCTAGAGGACACTCCAGGAACTACAGCTTTGGGCACTTCCCCCTTGGCTTCATTTTTCAACAACAAAGGTAGCAGTTAGGCAAACAAACAAAAACTAATTGTTAGCCGTAAGCTTTTTTATGCATTAAACAGTGTATATACAAACCAAAGTGGTGGGCTAGCTAAGTTAAAGTTGTATTTTGCCTTTGGACAGTGCTAAGCTAGCTTTTTCTGTCTGTGTAAAGCAGTGCAGGGGTAACAGATTTTAGGCCAACCTGTAAGTTAGCATTGTGCTGGTTTCCTCAGCTAAGAGCCTATGGGATTTTTCCACGTGTATTTGGATAATTGAAGATAATATGGTCTGTAGCCAACACTGATAATGATAATCATCAAGAACAAAAGCACCTTCCCCATTTGTTTTAGCATAAATGTAATTGGCACAAGGAAAAAGCTATGACCAGGCTATTGTTGAACTATATGACAGCTCAACTTAGAGGCAGCTGCAACACTTCCAACATGTAACCTCATGTTTGAGAACTTTCTCCTCTCCAAATGACCAGATAAAGTGGGCTGCTCCTGACTGTGAATATCAGGTTTGCATTGTTTTTATTTATTTTTTTTTTTTTAAAGGATCAGAAATTATTGAATCAGGCCATTTTTGAAGTCCTTGTTAGCAGTTCCTTAGTACATGTTTTTTTTTTTTTTAAAGACACAATAACGCTTAAAATTTAAAAATATGACTTTTCCAGATGCATTTTCTGCTGCAAAAGAAATGTCCAAATCTTGTGTGCATTTGTCTATTACAGACCTTAATGTAGGCTTTTATCTGAAAAACCTATTCTTAAACCCTATACACTTTTGGGATGAGGGAATTGGATTTTATCTAAAGCTAGCTGCTAGTGGTTGCATTAGAAAGCAATCACTTGCAGAGACTGCATTAGCAGACCAAGAAAACAAAAGTCTGAGAACCTTATACTTAGTATGTAACTCATTATAGTCTAAAATTAAAAATAATTGTGAAAAAAAAGTATGTTTCTGTGTGCAGATAAGAGGCAACGAGTGGCTCTGGAGCTGCTGGAGTCAGAGAGAGTTTATGTGTCTCACCTGTCTCTGTTACTGAAGGCCAACATCTCCTTCAATGGGACAGAGGCTCTCACCTCTAAAGACAAACGGTGAGTCTGAGGAAATGCAATGACTAAGCTTCATTTCAAAAACATTACAATGGCACAAAGATTGCAGAGATATCAAAGTAGGGATGCTACTGAATATTTGCCTGCTTCCAATGTTTCAGTATTTCCAAACTTATTGTCAACAATATGGATGTCATTACAGATATTGTTTGACTGGAGCACAAAGCCTCCAGTTTTCTAAAACTGACCTGTTCCTGGGTTGGTTTATGGTCAATCTGTATGGCTAAAATATCGGCTGTAAATATCTGCAAAAATATACATATCTGCTGATATGATAGTCACCTTTTTTGGCAATTATCTGCTGATACAGATATCGTTCCTATAATATTAATCAATCAGTCTTTATTTATATATACAAAAATCACAACAAATGTTTACTCAAGATGCTCTACAAAAGAGTAGGTCTTCCTTTTATTTTATTTGATTCTAATTTTTGGTTAATTTGATTTAATTTGATTTAATTTGATTTAATTTAATTTTAATTTGACCTTTTATGTTTGTTTTATTTTTTTGTTTTTTAAGTTACGCATCTATAATCAATATTGGGTTTGAAAACATTATTTACTGAAATAAACTGTTGTTGAATAAGGAGTTAATAGTAAGGTGGAGGATTGTGAAGGCCCACAGTGGCCCAGACATTGCAAAACCTTATCTTCCATGGGAAAGATTACTCTGGTATGTCATGAGCCCTAAACTCAATAAATATTGCAGAATGTTGCTACTTCTCTCTTGTCAGTTTCTCTCCCTCTCAAATCAATGTAATCGCTCACAGGAGAAAATTCAGAATCAATCCCAGGAGAGGCTACTGATCTAATTTAAGAGCTTGTGGTGAGGGGTGAACAGGAAACTGAGTAATTAAATAATAGAAAGCTATAAACACCAGCTAGACAGACACTTTCTACACAGCATGCTAATGTAATCAGTTCTGAACAGAAACACACGTGTTCCCAATGACTGAAATCACCGGTGAACTGAACTGAACTGGGTCAACTGGTTTTGTGTGAATGATTGCATCTGTCATAATGTCATTTACCTGCTGCTGTCAGACATCTGTCTTATAAGATGGGACAGTAACAATCCTAAAGGTTATTAGGAGCAGTGTTTTCCACAGAATGAAGGTGTACTTGGGAAGATAGGGGTAGCGGGTGAGGTGGTCCCAGCAGACTTCATTACACAAGTTGATTTTTCATGTGTGTCTGCTCTTTCAATGGGAATTATCACAAGTACATTCCATAAAGATGCTAAAAACATTGCATGCTATTCTCAAGGCATGTCTTGATATTTTAAAATATCAAGTTTTAAAAGCAGATGAGCTGTGTGGTTCAGGTGGTGTGTTACAGCCCTCACTTGTGAATAAGTGTAAGAGTATTGACAGCAAGAAGCCACAGAAAAATGTTGAATATGTTGGCACATGGAGCTACATTTTAGACACAAGATGCCACACCTCACTAAGCGCATGTAGATGGTGATTATTTCATAATTTACAAAACGAAAAATTGGTGGAAAATATAGTTAGGTTTTTGTAAGTACACTTGGTTCCCCTTCCAAGTACCTTCTTTGTGTTGGAGACATTCAGGTACATACAGAGAGTAAAACTATGAGAGTTTTCCCATCATTAATGAATATGCCTCGGTTGAGTCAGCTGAGCAATGCATCATCAACAGCTCTTTCATTTGAGTCATTTCTTCCCCACCAAATAGTCAGACTTTGTGATTTAATTTTCTAAATATGCATTTATTTATGGGCATTGTTAATACCTCAAAGTCACCTTACAAACACAACAGCAAAAAATATTGAACGTATAAAACTCAGTAGCAGGACCAAAGAAAATGAAATGCAATAAGAGGCAAACATAAACAATAACAAACTAAAGTAAGTACCATAAAAGCATATATTAAACATTTTTTTAAGGGGCACTACTGGGGTGGGCATGGAAAGGTAACTCACAATATGATATGATGCGTTAGGCAAGGCTCTTACAAAGCTCTACACCTGTCCTCCAGTAACACTAATATCCCAACATAACAACATATCTAATTGGTCACAAGACAGTTTTACAATATGTCACAAAAATCCCCCACTGTTCATGTATATAGTCATAAACAATTTCAAACAGAATTGATTTTGAATGAGGCAGTATACTACATATTATTGTGGTAGTATAAAATGATGCACCCACCTTCACTCCATACTTGCTGTTTTGAATTAAGGACTCAATTTCTTCATTTTTCTATTTGTTTAAAAAACAGTAATTTGTTATTTTTGAAAACAAATGGAAAACTGCCCTCTCTCGAAATGTTAACAAATCCTTTAGATGATTTCCTGAATCTAAAACCGGATTTGGATCACTATCAAAATGCAATCACTTCTCTCTTGTGCCATGAGCAACATTCCCTGAAAATTTCATCCAAATCTGGTGACTGTTGTTTTAAAGTTATTTGTAAAAATGAGGAAAACTGCCCTATCTCACAATGTGAATAAAGCCTTTATAAAATTCCTTACATCCCACCAAAATGTAATCACTTCTCTCTTGTGTATAACATATAACGTTCCCTGAAAATTTCATCCAACTCTGTTGCAAATCTTACTCAGACAGGCAGATGGACAGATAGACAGACAAACAAATGGACAGGTAATTAAGGTGAAAAGCTGTTAAAAATGGTCTTTCTTAGATAACGCTGTGTGCTAATTGCACATAACAGGCTTTATAAACTGTTGAAAACATATAAGGTAATATAAGTGCTCAACTACAACAAAAGGTTAGTTTGTTATCAATTAAGACGTTACACTCCAATAATCTGACTTGTTATTGTTTGAACTAAAGATTACAAAATAACCATTAAACAGTTCAATATATTTATTCACTGCACTCTAGTTTCAGTTTTACCTCTTGTCATGTATCATCCTTATTCTTGCACTCACTGCCATCTGAATCTATTTAAACTGTCATATGCTTTTCATAAAATCCATTTTTGGCACCAGAAGTTTAATTATTGCACTGATGAGTCAGTATGATGCAATATTGCAGTTTTGATAAATTGTCCCACTGCTACAGAACACTTTCATATTCCATGATATTATGGAGGTATAAGACAACAATATTCTCTACAACCAATCTCCTCTCTGTCTCTTTTCATATTGTCCAATTTTCATCATTACTTTTTCTGAATTATTTATTTTTTTAATTATTTTACAAATATCAAGGTATTTATCTCCTTTTTTCCATCTTTTCATCAGTCCATTTCCCAGCTCTTTGAGGTTTCTAATCCAGCAACACTTGGAGCTCCTCCACACTCTTCAGGAGCGGGTGCTCAAGTGTCAGTGGCAAGGCATCATGGGAGATGTGTTTATGAGGCTCACCAGCAAAGAGGTAAACAATGAGCATATACATTTCATAAGTCCTTTTTGTAAATTTTGGTCCCTGTTATTTTGTGTTTACTTTAAAAGAGTAGGCTTAGAATAAAACAACGGACATCATTATGATCACAGAGTTATATCAGTGCCTTGTTGATCTGAAATACAGGATATGTCTGTTTTTGTGTATGCTACATTACACATGAGCTCTGTCACTCCTCTTTAGTCACTGGCATTTCCAAAACTTGTCATCTCAAAGTATAGTGCTGCTCTGAGCTGCTTAATGTGGCAAGGTCAGAAGGTTTGGTCTTGTGACTCGGCATTTATAATGGATCTGAATCGCTTTGCCTGCCATTAAATCAAATGTCAAATTCCAGTGAAGCCATGTTGAGAGCGGAAACACAGATGTAGCACAGAAACAAGAGTGATTTGTTTAATCCTACAAGAAAAATGACTGGTGGCAGAAAAGATACCAGGGAACATTAATGAATTACAGTCTTTTTCAAATATATGACGACCCCACATAAATAAACAATGCCTCCTGCCTTGACTACTGCGAGCGTGGATGGATGAAACAAACACTGAATTACAAATTGTTATATTTAGTTTTGTTTGGAGGGCCTACTGGCAACCAACCCCAAACAGAAATCCTATAGCAAACACAACCAGCCAAAGTTCAGGAGACAATTCAATAAAGCCAATGAATATATAATTTGCTTTAAGTGAATCAAAAGAAATAGAGTAATAGGTAGGAACACCATCTAAATTAGAAAAAAATTAAGTTTCTAAAGGCATCATTGTTTTTTTTTTTTTTTCGGGGGGGGGGGGGGGGGGGGTGAGGAAGGAGAAAGCTGGTAAAAAGAAAAGAAGAAAATGTAAAGGAGAGAAACAGAACTAACCTTCATATAAGAGTTTCAAACATTTTACAAGAGCACTTTTGTCATCAGTCTGATTTCCTGTTTTTACAGTATATAACAAGGTACTCTACAATTATTAAAAGATGAATTTCTTTTCTTTATTTTCTTATTCCAATGTGTTTAATTATTCTTAACATAAAGAACCTGGGAACATATACCATGTAAATAATGAACAGCCGAGGCTTTCAATTATATTTTTATGACACCATACCAGCATGTGTCAGGGCAGGAGGCACTGTTTTTTTTTGGACTGTCTGTCAGACCATCTAAACGCTAATGCCACTGTGAGCACAATAACACATCAATGCTTAGAGGGCTTTAAATTTTGTAAGTCAAAGATCACAGGTCATACTTAAAAAATAATAATAGTTGTTTTCAAACTTATCAAATATGTACTCTGACAGGATGTTGAACTAATTAGATCTGGCAGTACAAAATCACTCTGAACCTAAAATCTGGTTATAAAACATGCACCAACACCAGGCAGGAAATCACTGCCCTTCCACTGTAGTCTCTGTCCTACCACATAATAGCATAGTCAGCTGTTGTTGTTTATGAAACTGGTCTCAAATTGCTGACAGGAAAGATAGAGGTAGAAACATAAAGCGTATGATTTGTGAGCACACTTGGACGGTATTGCTTTTTGTCATCTTTCAGAACGATTTCCTGGACTTTTATGTTTCCTACCTGAAGGAGCTCCCAGACTGTCTGTCAGTGGTCACCATGCTTTCCTCCGGCTCCATGAAACCCCCTGGCTTCCTAGAGGTAAAAAAAAAAGGAGTTTATAAAGTAAAAGAGTTGCAAAACACAAGAAAAGTCAGCGTGAAATACATTTGTTAACATTTGACAGGACACAATGTAATAATGAGATAAGTTTACAAGATCAGTCATTTTGTAGCATTGACCAGCATAAAATGATTTCTTACTCAAATCAGAGATTATTAAACCATTGAAACTTATATTTACATATTTTAGCACCATTATTCTTGTTACTTTGAGAAAACTGTGATGATTTTCAAAAATTGTCCATGCATTTGATGTAAATCTATGTCTTTCTATAAAGGCCCTTTCTCTGACAACTCTGTACTAACTAGTCTTGTCCTTCCACCCTGATTGGTTGACATGCCTTGCTTGGTCCATGGTACACCGATCAGAGTGAAATTACAGGTGATGAATCCAAACCCTCACTTTACACTCTGCTGCTTCAGCCAGTTCAGAGGATCCCTGAGTACCTTCTCCTGCTGCAGGTTAGATCGATGCTAACACTGTATTTGATGCGGATGATGACACATACAAAAAATACAACTTCCAAATGACTCA
This sequence comes from Cetoscarus ocellatus, assembly GCA_037902135.1. NCBI lineage: Eukaryota > Metazoa > Chordata > Actinopteri > Labriformes > Labridae > Cetoscarus > Cetoscarus ocellatus. The sequence continues at coordinate 3,768,951 of JBAMNC010000033.1, read as the reverse complement.
GTTTTAATCATGATTATTTTTTATTTTATGATGATTTCTAGTCTTTATTCAGTCTATTATACAGTTTTGATTATGTTTTACATTTTATTTTGCACATTTAGAAAATCATTCATGTCTGACAGTGTGAATATTGACAATCATCTCTTTCTTGATGTGGGAATGACTTAGACACAAAGAAATGTGTCAACTTTTAAACGTTTTATTTAAATTACAGATGCATTGATGCTCAAGTTTGGTCTGAAACCACAAGATAGAGGAAGGACCCATCTTCAAAGTGTTTATTCTATTGCAGTGTTTCCAGAATTTAACCACATCACAGCCTTTTAACCTGAAATTATTCAAAGCCCACCAGACATGAGACTCAAATTTAAGACCGGACTCATTGTGGTTAAGGTACAACACGGAAGTAAAATCTCCTGTGTTATTTTGTTACTTCTGGGGCTTAAAAAAAATGTAATTTAGCATTTATGACCATTTAAAATGCAATTTCAACCATGCCTGTTTTTATTTCCTGTAAATAATTCCCCACAGCTCAATTGTTTAGGACGCACTGCTCTATAGAGTAGTGTTCAGGACAGTTACTGGTATGCATGTGTGTATCTATAAAATGAAGGGTGTGGCTTCAGCTTGATATATTGTATAGTGTCTTAAGATAACACTTGTTATAAAGTGGCACTACACAAAGAAAGATATGTTTATTGATTGATACATTAAAAAATAACAGGGGTGCATGTATAAAGTCTTTGCTGAAGTTCAGTTAATGATCCTCAGTTAAAGTTGGCAGTATGTTTTCTTTTCAGCAGTTCAACTTTAGTTGCTTTCTCTGTACAAGTATCACAGTTAAAGCTACACTACTAAACTGATGCAGTTTCTAAAGAAATTGCTCTGTTATGCTTTTACTTTGTAATTTGTTCTTAAGCCAAGAGAGTGTAACTAACTGGTTTGATAAAAAAACTGCTTAAAGTTCAACAAAAAATAACTTTTAGCAAGTAATATTGGCTTAAGAAAGGAAAGAGAACTTGCTATGGGCTGAACATTAATCCAAACAGCCAAAGTGAACAGTAAAAACTTGTGTGGCTAAGTTGTATGGGAGGTTTTCTTTCTAAAGTCCATGACACTTTCAAAGGCTCAGTCATGTCCTTATTTTAAATCACTGTGAAACAGCAAGACAATAAGGCGAGAAGCATCTTTCCATTGCCCCACTACTGCTTGACTATAGTATGCCAAAAATGGCAATTGATTACAAGACTTAAAAAACAATCATTCATTACCTTAATCTCACCCCTCCTGTCATGTCAGTGCTAGCAGGTTTAATCAGAAGGACTCGACTTTAAAATGTCCTAAACTGTATACTCAGCCTGGTGGCGCCATGTTGCAAAGATGCAGAAGGGGTTCACATTAATAATAAAGTTGTGTCTGTGCAGGGCTTGCTGAGGCAGACAGATGCAGAGCACCCAGACTATTACCTGCTGCTGGTGTGCATCCAGCAGTTCAGGTCCTTTACAGCACAGTACCACCACCTCCTGCAGCACAACCAGGAGCTTCTGCTGCACAATCGCAAAGAGATGAAGAGGTTAGGAATACCACTGTGCAAAAATCATACTACAAGAATGCTCTAAAGTTTATCCATGACCTGTTATTTCCGTTTCAACCTGACAATATGTGATAAAAAGTGATCTTGGTCTCCAGCAGGTCTTCCATGAGACAGCTGCTAAAGACAGTAGAAAGTGGGATTCAAGCTAACAACATTGGCTCTCCGTACCCTTGCAGCAGTGCAATGCTGTGAGTGTTTGTTTTACATACCTTGAGAGTTATGCTAAAACAAAAGAACAGGGGAGGGTTATGGGAAAATTGTGCTGGAAAACACCTGAAGACTTAGGGCTCTAATTTCGTAGACAGGGCGCACGCGCGGCGCACCTGCCCTGTGCCGCGACCGCGACACGCCAACGGGGTGTGTCCAGGGCATTTTGCAAGTTTCGTGCATGGCGCAGTCTGGCGCAGGGAGGCGCACCCACGCCTCCATCCCTCCCAGCGGCGCAAGTAGCAGAGAGGGAGGAGAGAAGGCGTGAGTGGGTTTAACACAGCCGTGTAATCTTCACCAGTCAAATGAACGTCTCTCCTCGCCTTTAAATGCACCGCAGGCGAGGCGCAGTGACAATTTCACCTCGGTGGCGAAGAAGGTCAGAGCCGCTGTCATTTTACAGCAACTGGGAGAGCGCAGGGGCCACCAGGCCGCGCATCGGAGGCCATGATGCGCGTCACCGTGTGGACCACCACACGGGACAGATGTAATCTGTTCCTTTGCCATAAAGAGGAGTACAAAATTAAGTGATAACTACATTTAAACACAGCAGAAGGCTAATCCATTCATCATGCTTGTGATCCACCTGCATTCCTGGTCTGTCATCGCCAAATAGCAGCGCCTTAGGTGAATTATTCCCCCCCATATCTCATCCTACTTGCAATAATGTACTCCATCTTTTTAGATCATGTTAAGAATAAAGATTAAAACAGAGAAATATGAACAATCACAGGTAAATCCTTAAGACACCGAGTGACTTACATTTATTCAGCGAGCGTCTCACTCTTTTTCTTTTCTTTTGAATTTCATGAGATGAGAGAAGCCGGATACTCTGTATCGGATGATGTGGCTGTTTGTGGTTGGCTGAGAGATGTGAACTCGTTAGTTTGCGTCACTCTTCCAGCTGCCGTCAGGTTGAGTTTCCATTATGACAAACGTCTCTGATCTGACATCAGATGTGACAGGACAATTAATATAGATACAAATGTATGTGCTGGTTCAGACAGTTACATTAAATAAATAGTGGTTGCTGTGATTGTTTGTTGCATTGAAATGTGCCTGACACTCTGGATACCTGCCTGTGAGGTTTTGGTGACGTGTGCGCACTGTGCGCCTGTCAGCCAAATTACCACTGCACGGGATGCGCTTCGCCTGCGCCGAGAATAGACCAGGTTGGAGCTGGCGAGCTTTCAGTGCACCTTCCGCGCGTTTTTTTGGCACGAAATTGTCACTGCGCCAAGCTGAATCCATCAACACCTCCCCCTGGTGCGCAGTCACACCCATCTCGGCGCAGCCTGTCTACCAAATTGCCAAATTGGCTGTGCACGGCGGTGCGCCGGACAAAATTACCACTGCGCGGGGTGCGCCAGGCTGCGCCACCCTGAGTTGCGCCAGGAAATTAGAGCCCTATATATTTGCTTGTTTAAACTTTCTTTCCTTCACAGAGAACATGCAAACCACGTAAAACAGAGCAAGCAGCGTCTCCTGGAGCAGATCCAGTCCCAGCGTTTCCAAACTTGGGATCGGGATCAAGATTCAGAATCTCATGGTTATGAGACAGATTGGACCCCCCAGCTCCAGTTCTTCAGCTCCAACTTGGACTCTAGGAACCACAAACCATCAGGTCTTAGATTTGTGCATAAGAGTTTGTGATTGTTTTGCATCAATTGTATTGTGAGGTTGGGCATCTAGAGGAATGTTATACTAAGTTGGTTTTGTAGAAGAGCACTTTCCATCTACAATAGCAGCCTCTAACAAAACAAAACAAAACGAAAAAATCATATTCACAATAAATACAACTCACTACATTGCTTGATCAAAAGGAAGCATGAGCTTGTTTCCCTGAACAACAACATGGATAGGATCAGAGTATCAGTTTAGCCAGTGACCATGTAAACTAGTGACTTTCAGCAGAGCGGGTCAGTGGCTGTGTTTATATTAACTCAGTTTTTCATTAAATGAATGTCAATAAAATGTTATTTATACAGTTCAAACATAAATAAAAAGACTCTAGCAAGACTGTTTTTTGAGCTGCTGTAACAACAGCAGCTAGAAATGTTGTCATTTAGAAGTTACCAATTAACATTGTGGCTAATTACACTGCAACACCAGAATACTACATTCGAGCATTAAAGAAAACCTTAATGAAACAGCAGTCATACATCTCTGGCTGTGTTTTCTGTCCACTGTTCATCAGTTTAAGACTTCATGATTTTCTACTGATTTTTGACAGTTGTTAGTTGAATTCTGATCTCTGCATTGTCCTCATGTTGGTGGCTTACATCCCACACATCCGACAGTTAGAGCTCTCTCTTGGTAATCCCTCCATGAACACACTGCACAATGTTGAATTGACCCTTAGATGCATGATGTGGTAGTTTGTCACATCTGCATACAGTGAGCAGACAAGAAAATCAAAACAGACCAGGACACTGAGAGAAACACACACATACCACCCCCCACCCCCCCCCCACCCCACCCCCCCCCACACACACACACCCACACACACACACAGACACTGTTGCTGTTTTGTTTAATGATCTTTTTTCAACAAAAATCAAAATGTTTCAAATGTTCAAAAACTGTTATTAGGGGGAAAAACAAACCCATTTCAAACATGAAATCATTCTTCTGTGGATCAAAATGTATTGCAAGTAATAATACAAATGATTAGTCTTAACCAAAAATTGCATAAAACACATTTATTCTTGTAGGGGTCATTTTTGACCCCCTTGAGGAAGAGTGTGGGGTACAGTCATTCATGCATCTAAGGGTTAATTACCTCCGCCAAGGAAGTTATGTTTTTGCCGGTGTTTATCTGTCTGTCTGTCTGTTTGTCTGTTTGTTTGTTTGTGTTCAAAATAACTTGAAAAGTTCTGAATAGATTTGGACGAAATTTTCGGGAATTGTTAGAAATGGGATATGGAAGAACTGATTAAATTTTGGGACTGATCCGGATCACCTTGGCTGAGGTCTGCGCTATCTGAGTGCTTTTCTAGTTTACAGCTATGTTCGAGATTAAACAGTGAGTTTATCTCAGGCCTTACTTATTTTATCACAGCTGTGACAGCGACAGTGAGATGAGTTGTGAAGTCTTGACAGCCAGGACTTCACTGATTTTCCCCTCTTGTGCTGCCCATTTGGTTTTGCAGCCAATAATTTGGTGCAGTAATTTTTCTTATAATGAGGAAATTAATTTGCATTTTCTATTTTTTTGATTCCCTCCTCTCAAGGTCATAGGATGTTTGAATGAGTTTTCTGTAACATGGAGCTAAAAGAAGTTTAAGAGAATTTAACATTTTTGCCTGCTACATAAAATACATCCAGAATTGTCTGACTTGTGAATTTTAAAGCATTACTGCATCATGGAGGATGGTTACTAAAGAGTTGTTAACTAAGACTACAAAGTTTGTCAGCAACATTTCACATCATCACTTTGATTATCTCTAAAAACAACAATTGGACTCACCATTAACACAACCATGGGCACTAATCTGATCTCAAAACACTTCAAAGAAAGCGTTTTAAAGAAGAGGTAGGAACATGTCATACAACTTAGAGGCTTAACAGGGAGGTTAGAGTCAGTCGACCATGTTGTAGTTCCATTAAAGCCTTGCATTAGCTTTTTTAAACCAGTTACAGTTATACTAAAAAAATGTTCAAAGTAGAGATCTTCATTGAGCATTAGTTAATGGCCGAAGCATGCAGGTATCTAGACCTTTTTATGCAACAGAACCGAATTGCAACAGTAAACAAAAACCCTCTAAAAATGCCTCATGGGAACCAGTGTGATGCTAACTCCCAGGGTTGCATAAAAATTTTGGAATCCCTGCACCCCACTATAGTAGAGATTTGGCAAAGTAAGGCACTCAAGCAATGCCTCATACATGTTTCTGGCACAACCACCCCTTTTGGTCATTCAGACTTCTGGTTTTCAGGCCTTGGCAGTATTCCAGAGACTGAGGGATCAGAGAGGTCCATGCTGTGCCAGCATCATCTGCCCTCCAGACCTTCAGACTTCCACCAGGTTCAACCGGGATCAGCTCTGGCAGATGCCCTTGGAGAGTTCCTCCTTCCTCCTGACCCACCAGGGATGGAAAACCTCTATGAGGAGGAGGGAGGCTCTCTTCGTGATGTCTCCATGTTCGACCGCTGTTCCTCTGCCTCCTCAGATTCCTCCATTGACATAGCCTTTGTGAAGTGCCCCAAAGGCCCCTCAGCTTCACATCATGCAATAGCTGCAAATGTGTCCACAAGCAGAGATGCCTTCAGCAATGGTGGAAGTCAGGGTAATGGTTACAACAAAATTCCCAACCGAGGGTGTGCCTCCCCAGATGAAGCTGTAATGATGCGACACAATCAGCATCGCCCCCTGCAGGCCAGCCAGCGAAAGAGCAAGGTAGGCTTGCTTGTGGTTACGGAAGATTTTCAGAAAACTCCTATATGCTTAAAAATGAATATGGTTACTGCTGGGTTCCCTAAATCAGGACTTTTTACCATATTGTCAAAGTCTTGTATCATAATTACAGTGCAATTTAGGTAAATTCTTATTTTAATGGTCATGATTTTCCTTAAATGTTTACTGACAGCATATGGCATACTTCATAGAAATACTCCTTGGGTCCTTAAATTCAGACTTTTCTCTTGAAATCCGAGGGGGTTTTATATATCGTAACGACAAGTCCTTGGGGACATTTTTCTTCATCAGCAGCACTGAACCACCACATTGGTACTTCATAATACTACTCAGGAGATCTCAAAAAAGGGTTAATTTTTTTTACACAAAATGTAAAGATCTTATAACAAAATTACTGTTTAGATAAGCAACACTTTTACTTTAAAGGATTCTGTTGTTTGTTTTCTTAATTGTTTCACTGGCACTATTGAAGTACCTTAAGTAGCTCCCAGTGAGCCCCTGGAATTCCTAAATTGTCACCTTTTCCCCTTTGAACTTACAGTTTTTGTGTGCTTCTCTGTTGTACAGTCATTAAATGGCCTGCAGTTGGACACTACGGTGAGCATGGATGGCAGTCAGCTGTCAGACCACCTCCATAGGGTGGGGCTGGGAAGTCATGCCAAGCTTGAGCGCCAGGGCAGTAAGGGCAGCAGGGGGTGTCCTACCCCATCCCGTAAAGTCCAGAACCCCTTGGGGAACAGAGCTGATACAGAAAAACAGCATGAAGATCTTCAAGGGATGCTCAGCATTGTAAGTTAAAGGAACAACATCAGATAACATATTCAGTTAAACGGTTTGAACTAGTTTCTGACGCTCTTTAAGTCAAGGCCAAGACTACACAACTCAAGCACAAGAATAGACCAACCAGACAGCTGTTGTGTTTTGGGGCCCATTGTTGCTGAATTGATATGTAATTTTATCATGAGTACTGCGTAGTGTGTCAACAGTAAAGACCCTGCCTGGGCTTGGAGTCTTCACAACTTCCCTGAAAGTCTAGCATTGACACACTAACCAGTAGGAGCACAGGGCGCTCTGCTCAAAGGTCCTTTGCACAGTGAGCCATTTTTGGAAAAATTCTTCTGGATCCAGTATCTTAAAAAAATGTCACAGACACAACCCTTGCATATTCAGTCTGATGTGAGCTACATTTGCAGTGCAAGACAATATTTTACAGAGATGTTGTACATGTATGCGGTTCTTTCACTTCTTAGAAAAAGAATAAGAAAACACTTGGTCTAACTACTCCAGACAGAGACCTTCAGATACATCAGGCTAGTGTGTCACAGCAATGGTCCAGGTGCAAATAAAAGTGATTGTAGCGGTAGAAGGCAGCTTTTAAGTTTAATCTTGCTTGTCTTATGTGGCTGCAAGCATATATTTTAGAGGAGAAGCTATAGCTTTGAATAGTCAATATAACCACTAAAATGACTTGAGGGAACCTGTTCCCAAAAAAGAGAGTGATTGACTGTTTCAGAGTCAACATGCCAACATAACTCACACTGCTTGTGATTGTACAGTAGTTCTTTTTAGATATGGAACAATGTCAGATAGATAAAGAAGTCACTTTTGGCACAGTGTGTAGGTCTTTCAAAGATGTAAACAAAACCAACAGCAAATAATACAAAAAAGATCAGAGATGTGACTTTGAAACGGATGGAAAATTTCTCAAGCTCTGAAAAATATGTCTCTGCCTTTATGATGAGTTCTAGAGGAATTACTGTTGCAGATTAACAGAGATGTCAGCTAGAATCAACATCCTAGCAAGCTGCTAGCATAATCATCAAGGTACCATAACGTTCAACATAACGTTTGAAAGGACAAGCAGATACATGATAGTAGCTATTCTAAGAAATAATGTGTGTGTTTTCTGTCCTCTGTGTTTTTGTATCCCTCTATGAGTGTCTAATTTGACACAGTGACCACTGTAACAGACAAAGAAATTGTGTTCCAGAGACACATTGTGCACTTAACAATATGTAAGCAAACTGTGACTGACGTTAATGAAATAATGTATTGAACTCCACCAGGACTCTGGATTCCAGTCATGGGGAGAGGATTCAAAGTGGAGAGGCGGGGCAGAGGAGAATCACCACACCCTCTTCAGTGAGAGGAGTAGGAAGCAGGACAAAGGAGGGTTCAGGAGTTCTTTCAAGAAACTTTTTAAGAAGAAGTAAGAATGATATCCTAACAAGAAAATGTGTGAACAGATGTATACAGTAGCTGCCATCCTTACAATGAAAACACAAAGAGGGCAGCAGTTAGCTAGATTTTACAATGCAATCATGCAGGACAATGCCACCTCAAGTCAGACACATACATTTGCACTGCCTCGTCAGAGCTGGTGATTGGGGAACTCAGCGATAAGGCATGATAAGGCTGTGTTCCTTCTCTGAGACGCTCTGTTGGAGCGCCTACACCTTTAAGGCCCCCTTTCCTACTTGGCCCCAGTCCCCTCTGATTGGTTTATAGGTTAACTCTGTGGTAATTGGTCAGTTTAGCGCCACTTGGCACCATGTTGTCAACACCTCTGCATTCATACTAACATCTATGCTCTGAAAAGGACATGCTACCGTGAGCCAGTGGGCTTAAACTGATGATGAAACAATGGTAGTATGTCAAACACACTAAAGAGCATGTAAAACTCAAATTTGTATTTATTTTACCTTTATTTTAGCAGACAAGACCCACTGGGACCAAGGTCTCCTTTCCAGGTATGCCCTGCAGCAATACAAATGAAAACATAGCAACTAAGCAATTAACAATATTTAAAATATTATATTTTACACTCATCTTATACATTCGTACTCGCAAAACACGACTCTTTTTTAAAAATATTTAAGCAATTACAATTCTTCACAGATTTCTTACTCTAGCTCTTTAAAAACGTTGAATGAAACAAGGGAGGGCAATTTAGTAATAATTAAAAATTATTCCACATAATAGTTGCAGCAAAGCTAAAAGCTGTCCTCCCCCATTCAGTTCAAAATCTTGATATTTTCGAAGTGATACTTTAGAGATCTGGTTGTATGGCTTGAAATATTTGTTCATGGGGGGGATGGGAGATAATTGTCATCTAGTGGTTGTCATCTAGTGGCTTCAAGACAGAGGCAGCTGCATGAGTATATAGTGCATCTCCATAGTCTAAAACTTTTTATCATTTGGACAAAATGCCATTTTATCTGTTTCTAACTGTGAGGCAAGATTTGTTTGGCAAAGTTTTTTTTTTTAAGCCAACTGTGACCAAAAAGAGAGATCCCAATCCAAGAAGATGCCTAAGTATTTGAACTGTTGTACACATTAACTGTTTATGTCATCTTAAGAAGACAAACCAGTTTAAATGGATTCAGTATTCTGTCTTGAAAAGAACATATTTTTTGTTTTGATGGTTAAGTTGTAGCTGAGCTGTAGCTGTGACAGGGCTTGATCAATGGAGCATGCAGTGGAGTATAAAACAGTATCATCTTCAATAAAATGAATTTAGCAATTTCTAATAATTTGCCCTGCAATACCATTTACGTACAGAGAAAAAAGAATAGGCCCTAAGATGGAACCCTAGTCCTTTGCAAATGTCCAAAAAGGATGATTTTATCTTTCCTGCATCTATGGCCTGTGTCCTAATTGAAAAGTAGCTTTTTTTTATTTAACCTTTTTTTAACCAGATAATTCCCATTGAGATCAGGATCTCATTTACAAGAGAGACCTGGCTAAGAGGTCAGCAAATAAATAAATAATAAAAAGTCGTAAAACAAGTAACATGCAGTCATATCGAAACCAACAACAGCTAGTCTGCTAAGTAAAATGGGAGGTCTACAGTATCAAATGCCTTCGACGATTAACAAAAAGAGCTGCATATTTTTAATGTAATCGATAGCACTTACAATGTCATTTAACACAAGTGTTGATATTGTACTGTGAATATGTACTTTGAATGCTGATTGGTGGGGGGTGAGAATATTGTTACCTCTGCCAAAGAGGTTATGTTTTTGCCAGTGTTTGTTTGTCGGCAAGATTACGCTAAAACTACTGGACAGATTTTGCTGGAGTTTTCAGGAGATGTTGGTAATGGCCCAACATCATTAGATATTGGTGGTGATCCAGAGAACTACCATTAGTGAAAGATTGTTTTTGCTCAATAACTGTCTAACTAATAATGGTATCAACATGATTCTGAGTGCTAGTTGTGGGTTTTCAGGTCAGGGAATCATATTATGCTGGTAACTTTGTCATGGAACTATTGCTTATAGATGTAACAGCAATATGCGAGCTACCTTGGTGGAGGTTTCTCCACGTGCTTTCTAGTTTAGACAGTTGTTGATAAATACGAGCAGAATATGGGCTCTTAAATACTTTGGTGTATTATTCTTATGTAAAACTAGGCCCATGCATGAGAGCACAGCAGTGTATAGTAATATTTGCAGATGGCCTGGACATGCAGTCTAGATGTAACTATTAAGTCACAACAAAATAATTAAACATGCAATAGCAGCAAATACTTATTTTTCTTTTCAAATTAACTGTGTGATCCTGCTTTAACTATCTTTAATGCAATAAAAGACCAAGCCAAAATACTAAGAACCAGAGGACTCCAGTTAACTTAAGTATTTTTTTTTTTACAGGAGCGGTGATGAGAAGAAAGACAAGGGGGGTGAGAAAACACCAGAAAACCAGAACAGCGGAGAACATGAGGCTCCAGGGAAAAATCCCAAACTGATACATCTGGATATAAACCGTGGCACAGCTGTATGAACCTCACTGTTTGGCAAACAAAAGCACTGCCACAAACTGATCAGACAGAATGTGTAAAACCATCAGTGTCTGTACAAAAAAAAGCTCAGTTTATTTACGACTGAAAAATATGTAATGCTGTACAGGTTTGACCCTTTTAGCTAAGCTACCTTACACTTAAATCATCTCAAGAAATGTAATATTTTTAAGGCTATATGTTCATTGTGAGGGAAGGCATCTTATGCGAACTTCAGTGCAAATTTCAGAGTGTATTTGTAAGAACACATCGCTGGTTTCTATTTTTTCCCACATTTCTGTAGTTTAGAGCAAGTTCAAATTTGGCAGCAAATATGTAATTATAAATTTAATCACAAGAGGGTGCACTTTTACTCTATCAACCAGCCTACTGTTTATCTGCTGCTCTTTGTTCCTTGTTTCTAGATTTTTTTCTGTTGTTGCTGGAAAACTTAATCCTGCATTTCTATTTTCTCCTTTGAAACTGTTAAATATGCTTAAACATTGGATAGCTCTTAATTGTCAATTCATAAACCTGTGACTCTAAGGTTTACGGATTAGTCCAACTCTCTGTTTAGTGTCTGAGGTCCATATTAAAAATTATCTGTGTTTTATATACTCAGGAGAACAAATATCACATTGTTATATCAGTATGTTTTTATGAGTTAAGCCTTTTGCTTTAAGAAAATACAATTATTTCAGTGCAACGATCATAAATATTTTGCTAAGAGGGGAATGTTCAATAAAGATACACACCTAAAAATGTACTGCTCAGCTGCTTACTTGTCCCTGAATTCTTGGAATACTGGATTATCCTTTTGTGGTTGAGACACAGCAGATTTATAAATGTGTTATCAAAGGTAGTGGAAAGTAACTAATTACATTTACTTAAGTTACTGTAATTGAGTAGCTTTTGTGAACTTGTACTTTTCAAGCGGTTTCTTTTAAGCTGTACTTTTACTTAAAGTACTAAAACGTTACTGACACAATGTTAATTATTTTTTGTAGGGGACTGGGCAAGCATACAGTGTTTTAAGAGGATGCAGAAGAGTAATTAATCACAGTAGCACCATGATTTATGAATCAAACTTGTGCTTTTATACCTGTAATATGCAAATTTGTCACAGAGAAAAAAAGTTATAAATAACCACTTTAAGAAACAGTAAATGGTTGATATCCTTCTTTTTAATGTGTTAACCTGTCATCTCATAAATCTGTTACACTTCTGAACCAAAATATAGGCAATTATACAGTATGTAAAACAAACCCATTTTTATTTTACAATATATACATTTCATAACGTGTGCATTGCATTATGAAAACAAAAGACAAAGGTGATGAAATAGCGACAGAACAGAGGATTGCCCATATGGTCATCCTATCTGTGACTGTTGACACACATCTTAAAACAATCCTGTGATCTTGTTTTCCAAATTGTTTGACTTAAGTGACCTTGATATTAAAAAAAGAAAACAGAAACTTATAAACATTTCTGTAAAACCCAGAACAAAAGGCCATGTTTGAATCTGCATAGGAGGGAACTAGATTATACTGTGCCTACTGGGGAAGAAATAACCAGAAAAGCATCAACCTTTCCTGCTAAGACTTGCTAACTTGAAACAATTGTACCATAATTTAAGAAATAAAACAATAAAGATCAAGGAGAGATTGGTGACTTTAAAAATAAAGAAAAAAACTTAAAACCAAATCAATTTTCTGTTGAATCGTATTATGTGATATTGTTTTACTTAGTAGATTTAAGTCTTTACATATAGATGCTACATTTAGTGAAAGAAAGTAATTCTAACTTTGAATATCAACTTCACAAGTGGTTGATGAGTGTCTTTTGAATAAATATTTCCATCCAGAATTTAGAAGTGACTACCTACAAACTTGGCCATTAAACTTCTCAACAGTATAGTTTGGCAATACATTCATAACTTAAAAAAATATGTTCTTGGACATCAATGAAACTAAAATGTTAACTGAGAAAAAACTTCCCCATGAAAATATGAACTGTTGCATGTTTGCTCAAGTACACAACCACCTCGATGGCAACAGACCAACCATTTAATAAATTAAGCTACTATATGACACATGATTTGGAGGAAATTTGGCCAGTGATGTAGATACCTAGGCTATTTAAAGAAACAGTGTTTTTGACACTGACAAAGCATTACTTGTTAGTATTTATTCTAAAGGTAAAAACAACTTGGTTGCAGCTCTGTAACTATGACACAGCTTAGAGCATGATGGCCAGAAGCACTTTAACGAGCAGGATTGTGGCTAAATTGCAGATGATTACAAGGCAATTTAAAATAATGTTTAAGGTTTCTGAATTACGGATTATAAGAGTTTCCCTTCATGAATTATTACTCATAGCTGTCGCCAAAAGATTTTTACTTCTTTGACATCTAACTCCTCTTTAGCTGACTTGTGGTAAACTAAGACGTCCCATACAGGACTCCATATGAGGGGACTTTCCTCTCCAAACCTACAACATGGCAATTTAGTTACACATGTAGGTGCAATGTAACATTCTGAGGGCATTTATCATAATGTACATAAGAGAAGAGAAGACACTTGAATTTCATAACTTAAAAGAGGACTCGAGCTTTTACACTTACGAGACTAAACTTATTTAATTTACTTTAATTTGCATGAAGAATCCCTTGGGAGGATGAATTTCTGAGAGGTACATCTCTGCAGACATTCTGCAATAGTGTGTAGGAGCATTAGTGTCGTTGCTGTCACTACAAGTCTAAGAGGGAAAACACTACCATGTTGGGTGTCGGGAAAAAAAAACAGGTTCATAGGTTTTGCAAAGTGGGAAAAAAAAAACAAATAATCTAAACAAATAAGGTTTGACTGGTGGTCAGCACTGCAGGAATAAAAAGCTTTTACATTCTCTCCCTAAATTTAAGTTCCCCTAAAAGAAACATTTACTTCTCAGGACCACCAATATAATCAAACACTCAGTATTGAGCTAAAATGTTAGAATCCATTAAAACTTTTCTTCCTTACACAATTTTTTTTTATGGATATTCATGATTTTTAGTTTTAGTTAGTGACCTGTCAAAATCCTTTTAAAGTACTGAAATTATTACTTAATTTTCCAAGCAGCAATATGTAAAGCACTCAGCTGATACATTATTGGTTCAGCTTTAAGCTTCACTTAGTGTGTCTACAAGGAGAATTAATAACCAAAAAAATCACCATTAAAATGGATCCAAACATTTCAGCCTTGTAAGCAATGGTGTGTCTTTTACTTCCAGCTTCACTTGTGTTCTTGTCTCCTTTAGTGTCACAGCTTGAAAAGTCTGGTAATGTACTGTCACATGTAGACTCTCCTACACACCACAAAGTGTACATCTACATGCATAAATAGATTAAGTGATCTCTTATACAGATGTATGCCTTTTAAAGCCATTAAAGTAAAGGCTGAAGCTAAAAACTTCTGCTAATTTTAGAATTTAGTAAAAAAAAAAAAAAAATTGGACTTACACAGAAATTTGATTTCCCTCTTCATTTGTTGGCTAGCTTTTGTTTAACACTTGTAAATCAATGTCTGGAAAAAATTAAAAGCAGATTATATGAAATGTTCTGTTTACTTATGGATGGCTCATATTATGCTGGCAAAGCCTTTCCCATTGTTCAACCAAAAAAACAAGCTTAAGAAACTGTTTTACTGGCACTGAACTACTGAACATACAGTTACAGGTGCTACATGCAAAAGAAAACAATAATTTTGACGTCGATGTGTCAGACATGATAGTATTACACACTGAAGATGTGTGTCCACAAAAGGCGCCCTTTCTGCTAAAAATGCTCTTGAGTGCAGTTTCATAGTACTTCTTAACTCAAATGTTGTCAGGTTATGAGATTACTTTTGCTTCTCTGGGACAACTATTGGGTTGTTTGCTTTTATTTGAGGAAATTTCATCCAAAAACATAAATACAAAGTCAAGGAATCATGTCCTACCACCTGAAGCAGCCTCAGACCCATGAATTGTTCCCAAATAAGACGGGTCTTATCACTTCTTTCTATGCCATTGCTGTTGATGTTGACAAAGTGGACATCAAAAGTCCTGCTCTTAATTTGCTATCCCAAAAGTCTACCCTGAGGCCGTTTCTTAAAGCTCTGAACTACACTAGTTACCTCCGCCAAGGAGGTTATGTTCTTGCCGGCGTTTATCTGTCTTTCTGCCAGTCTGTTTGTTTGTGTTCAAAATAACTTGAAAAGTTCTGAACGGATTTGGATGAAATTTTCAGGTATTGTTGGAAATGGGATATGGAAGAACTGATTAAATTTTGGGACTGATCTGGATCACCTTGGCGGAGGTCTGCGCTCTCTGAGTGCTTTTCTAGTTTTGTATTAAACATGGGCATTGCCAGCACAAAAAAAACTGTAGTTATGGAAACAGGCCCTACACCATCCACAATGCTGTACGAGCTGCTTATGAAAACAATTTTGTTTTGGAGGCTATCTGCACTCAAGCTAGCTAAGAAGCTGTTCAATTTAGTTTAGTACAATGTGGTACGGTTTAGTGTGACTTGATGTGTAAAATCCTAATCATGCTTGAGTTTCCACAGCTAGTTGGTAGACAACAACGTTTCTAGTTTCACCCTTTAGGGTTGAAGGGTATGTTTGGCACCTCAACAGGAGAGTGCCAGAATGGTGGGAAGGTATAGACAATCTATTTTTGTACCATTAACAACTTTTGATAATGAAAATGGAAATAACAGCAAACTCCACCATATCAAACTGAACCAGATTGCTCGAAACAGAGTTATTATTTCCTATTAGGGCTGGGTATTTCCTGCAACCTCAAGACACTATATGTATCCAAATACTCAGGCCACGATACAATTCATGATACACGCTACGCCTTTAACAGAATACCCGACAACCTTTGTTCTTTTTTGCAAATACAAAAAGAGTAAGGTCAAGGTTCAAAGGATTCTACAACTCAAGTCACTTGAATTTCAAGTCCTCACAAATCTTAGAAATAATTCTAAAATTTGGAGAATGTGCTGCATCACGTAGTTTAGCTTCTACTGCCACCTGTTGAATAGCTCTATTAATAAAACTCACCAAGATGTATATAATGAATGCTGTCACAGCATTTCAAGTTGTCTTGATTCTGTGGAACATGTATGGGTATATATACATATATATATATATATCAGCAAAGAGGACATGATGATTTTTTGCCATATCCTTTTTTTAGCAGAGGCCTAACTGCTATACTATGCGCTACTTTTTAAAAGTCTGGGCTCTTAATGTAACTATGAGCTCCATTTAAAGGGATATCAAGCACAAGTTATCATAAGTCTCAGTTTAACTTCATTGTGCTTGAATAACAATACAATATGGGTTCTGTCAGTATAATTCAACATTTTATAATTTACAGGTATTTTATTGTGGAGCTATCTAAACAGAATATATGCTCTAACTTCATATGGTGCATACTCCAACCATGTCAAATTTCAGCAGGGACTAAATTAGATTATAGAGATAAATGCTAAAATTAAAATTAAGAATTTCATTTTAGTAGATGTATGAGTTTTCTTTCTGTGTAAATCCAGCATTTTTTTCTCCCTTTTTGGGCATTAGGCAGGGGTCATGTTGTTGAGATCAGGTTTGTACATGATGCACTTGTATGTGCATATTCTGTGTCTACATACATACACACACTGTGCATACACAAGGTCATACATTATAATGACATCACATTTGTTTGTCAAATACCTTTTTCTCTGTGCAAAATTTTAAACACCAGTGGTTCCATAAAAAAAAAAATAAAAGGAAAAAAATCTGATAAAAACAATAATTAAAATCAAAAGGATGACATTATAAAAAGTGAGGAGAAAAACAATTAAATGAACAGAACTTGTTTCGTCAGCAGCCCTGACGGCTCTGCAGATGTGCAGGAGGGTTGAGGGTGAGTAATGCTATGAAGAAAATATCCATTGGGTGCTGCTGCTGTGTTTGCCCGGTCCAATCCCGAGCTCCAGGTTGTTTTTAGAGGAGTATCACATTACTAAAGCTGTCCATCTGAAGAGACTGCAGGGGGGTTTCCCGTCTCTCCTCCCCGCCTGTCTCGTCAATCTGTCTGTCTCCACAGTTGTACAGAGCAACTATACACACGACTATCTACACAACCAGTCTTTTTAGTGTTCGTCTGTCAAAAAAATACTACATTTATATTTACAACAATTAAATAGAGGTCAATTAAGCACTTGTGTGGTGTAGTGAGGGGTATTGGGATTCGACGCTAGCAGAGGTGGCAAAGCTTTTTAGTCTGTTTTCTCTTTTTTGATCCTTTTTTAAAAAATAAAACAAATAAAACAGGTGAGCCATCCTGGTTTGTTAAAGTTACAACATGCCACAATAAATAAAGGTGTAGTTTAAAAAAAGAAGAAGAGACAGGAGACGAGAGGAAAAGACAGTGGAGGGTAAAGTTTCTGTGCGAGATGGCTCTTCTGTGAAGCTTTAGCATAAGTAGCAGTAGTAGTTGTAGTATGTGTACAAGTAGTAGTAGAAGTAGTGTCGAAGTCAGACTTCTTTGCTGGGGTGCAGTTTTTTTTTCCCAGTGTGCAGGGGAGGGTATCATGAGGGATTCTGGGTACAGACCAGCAGTATACAACCTCACTGTGTCAGAAAAGTGTCAACAACCCGCTGCTCTACTACAACACGCTCAGCTAGTACACATGTAACACTGTGGTTTATTTAAGCGTCAACAACTGGGAATCCACAACAGTGCGGACAATAATCTCCGTCTTCTCCCAGTCACACTACCGACAAGAGTTTTGGGTGGGTTAGCAGATGAGTTGGGGTTGAGTGTACCCCCTCTCTGTTTGCTTTAGTGGTAGGCTGAGTGGAGAGTGAGTTTACGTGCGCGTGTCTGTGTGTGTGTCTCAGTAGCTGTTTTCGTGGCCCGCCAGGATGTAGAGGTTGCTGTGGGCTGTGGGGTTGTCTGTCGGCCTGCTCTCCAGCACCACCACCCTGCAAAAAAAACGACAAAGAGCCAAAGACAAAAGCAAAAACAAAAATCTGGTTTAGTTTCATGGGACACAGATATAAACAGCTCTTTTCACTTCTCAATCCCAGACAGCAGTGCCTCCCTCAGCATATTGTTAGTGTTCTGTTAAAAACAAGAATGACAGAGGAATTGAGAGTTTGACCCAGTGTTGTGAGCAAATTGTACAAACAGCCAGAGACCCACACAGGTAGTAAGATCCTGTAAAAGCACTGTTAATGGGAGAAAACCAGCAGAAGTAGATGACTTGCTTTAATGCTCTGCTTCTTATAAAGCCCACTCTTTGTCCTAAAGAAGACCAGAGAGATGTTAATACTATTTGAACAGGAACACAACAGCTCAGACATTCAACCATCATTATGCAGAGGGACTTGGCTGCTTAGTAATGACACAACAGACACCAAAGGTTGATTGAAAAAACTCATTTCTAGTATTTATTAAAAATGTAGGTTTTTTTTGCATTTTACGAGATCTGTGACCTGACAGACCAGATGGGCCATTTAATACATTTCACTAGTCCATCTGGGAGGGAGCCCATAGAAAGTGTTTGAGAACGGCAGAACCTTTAAAAAGCTTATCCAGCAGGTGGCTGGATGATTGTTCCATCAATCACACTCATTATGGGCCAATCAGGTAATGCAGTAGGTGGGCACTACTGCTCTGGTGTTAAGGAGAGAACATGAGCCACTTTGTTAAACAAACTCTTGTCGAAACATCCCAAAACATATCCTTCCCATAGAGAAGTTTGTAGTGTTGTTAATCGTTTCTCATTTAACAAAGAAATGGGGTCCAGATCTGATGTAACTACTACTACAGCGTTTGGCATCTATGCTAATCACTGTACATGCATTCACTTCCTGCTGTTGTCTTGCTCATAGCTCCTACTTCTTCCTGCTTTAAAAGATGCTGATTGGGCTGTCCGGGCCTCTCACAATCGTAGATTTAAGCTTGGCGAGCTGGATCTGCCTGATTACAGACATTGAATCAGCGTGATCCATCTACATGGCAAGGTTACAGGTACTGTGGTTAACCACAGAAACACCTGGTTAACTAAAAATTACATCTACCAATCAATAGGCCATAAAATTAACTTTACATTGCTTTGCTGTAATAACTAAGAGCCAAAACTAACCAAGAGCCAACCAGCATAAACCTGCCTTTATTTATATCAGAGTTTCACAACAATTGGATGAACTCATGATCCCAGCACAATAACTTTTATACCTATAAAGAAAACAACTTTAAAAAAATATTGAACACTCAATAATGTACACAAGAGCGAGTGGTGTACTGGTTAGATTGCATTCATAACTTAAATCATGGCAAAGTTGACAAGTCAGTAGTAAAGTATTCTTTGCAAGCAAACCCCATTGTAAGTTTCCATTTTTCCCTTATTTTGTTGTTCAACGATAATCAGAAGAAAGTCAATATGATACCAAATGAGGAATCATTCAAGAGCCAAAGTTCTTCTTACTGAGCTAAGACAAATGATCCAGATTACTAACAGCTATAATTTTCATCACCATGTGAAACGCTGAACAGACATTTGCTTTTCTTAGTGGATGGTCTGATCTGTTTAGCGCATGTCAGTGCTTACCGAGTCAACATGACCAAATCTGTCTGGATGAAGGCATCCCAGACCACCGCAGTAGTCTGAGGTATCAGATATCAAATAGTTTTCTGTACAAAATAAAAAAAAATGTAATGCAATAAGGACCATCACTTAGGATCTGAATCACCATCTGAATTATGCTGACATGACCTTTACCTCCATGCAAGCATACTGGATTTCTGCAGAGAGGTCACAGTGTCAGAGGGCCACCAGGATAATTGGCGTTCCCCCCAAAAAAGTGTCATGATGGCTATTTTGAGTAACTTTGTTTTAGATCATGTGATCATCAAAACAGAGGGATGTACGTGAATATCTTTTATACATTTTATTTATCATCAATATTGTTTTCTAACTCTATGTCACTCAAAAATGAGGTACATCAGGTGACTCTCACAGCCCTACAAATAATGGATTTATCTCTTCTTTCAGATTGAAGAAAAACATGGGATTGTCCAACCAATGAAATTTTGTTCAGCCAAGAGCTCATCAACTCACTAAATGACAACTTTATATGCTGTATAATGCAGACAGAGGTAATGTTGATGTCTATGAGTCATGGCTAAGCAAATAAAATCCTCTTAACTTTGCTCCTCCCTCAAACACAAAAAAACACACACACACACACACACCCCCTCTCCCTCCCAAACACTCTTGTGACATTCGACTTTAAGCAAATCCAGAGCATCCCAACAGATAGAGGCAGCTTTTTTTAGTGTGCAGTGAGTCTACCTTGGCAGAGTGAGGCCTCTTTCCTCAACCTCTGGATCTATACAGTCAGCACGTCTTTAGTGATGAGACATCAAACAGGATGTTAACAGACCTGTGCATGTGTGTGTCATAAAAGAAGTTATGAGATGTGAATGAGTGTTTTCTCACCTGTCTGATCCCAGTAGTCTAAAGATGCGTGTGCTGTCAGAGATTTCCTGGGTGATCTGGTGAAGAGAGGAATAGACGCAGATGAATGTAAAAGTCATTTCTGCATTTACTGTGATGTAGGAGAACGAAGCATCAGAACTTTGATTGCTGTGGTTACTGACTTTGCTAGATTTGATCTTCATAACCAAACAAATGAGGTATTGTCTTGAAAAATAAGAATAAGATGTTTTATTACTGCTGTCTATGTGTCATTGATAAATAAATTGATTTTTTGTCTTTTAATTCTACCAAATTAAAAGAAGACCTTACTGCAGGTGCGACCAGTCCAGAAATCTTTTATATTCATTAAGGAATCAAGCAAAAGCGACAGATGTCCAGCCAGTCTTAACACAAGAAATTATGACCCTCCTATAAGGCTAAAAATCACAAGAGGGAATTAACTAACCTTTTATTAACTAATTGTTTCTAATTAAAAACAAAGGGCACTGTCCTGAAACACAATCCTTAAAATAAAGAATTCTGTGAGCCCATGATATCTTCGTTGATTTATACTGCAATACAGCTTAGATCCGTGTGACATGGTATGTGTCCCCCACAAACACAGAAAGACAGCGACTGTCATTGGCTGCGCTCCTGGCTCCCCCTGAGTTTGCATGCCTCCCTCACATTATTATTACACCCTTGATACTACCTCTTGAGATGGAGCAAATGAGGGGTCAGTCTGTCCCCCCCCAATTCTGTCTCCATGATGTTCACAGTGGAGGCGAATATCACAGCAGCATAAATATTCGATACAGGTAAAAGGGGCATTACACCAGCACCAAACCACCAATCCTACCACCTTCACTGGCAATTTTCCGGCAGAGAACTCCAGGTGGGCAACAATATTTGTCAAAATTCCGGTTAATTTATTTATTTTTGATCATTCTCATCATTCATGGCAAGAGCTGGGCAGTTTCTTTCAATTTCAATGTGTGCCACAATAAGTGGCAAAAATCTGAGTTTTTTTTTTTTTGGTTTTTTTTTCAACAATAAATAATAATTAATAAAACAATGAATATGATCAGACCATGCTCTCTTCCTTAGCATGAGGACATTGTATCTATTGGAATTTGCAACCCAATCCTGCTGAAACACTCCATCAGCTCCACTGCAATTTTGTCATCATTGCAATGGATCAATCATTTCTAATAAACACAAAATATTACTTTACAAGCAATGCTTTTGTTTGAGTACCTGCTCCTTTGTTTCAGCATCTTAACAGTCTGGATTAGTTTACATGTGCTTGTTTGGTGTATCTTTGATGGGAGAGGCTTGGGGGAGTAGTGCCAGGTAACAGAGGGCTGCTTTTTTTTCTTTTCTTAGGAATGGCTATCTTGCTTACAGCTCTTTAAAATGGCAGTGAATCTAACTGCTCAATCCACAGCTCGGTGAGTTCTGCTTCAACAGAGACAAAAACACATCACAGAAGCAAAATGAGACACTCGGAGCTGATCTCACCTCATTGGTCTTGAAACTCCGTCCCTGCATCCCATGCCTCCAGAAGGCCAGTACACTGTCTTGAAGACAAACTGAGAAGAGAAGGGTTTCTACAATGAGAGCTATTTCTATGAAACATCAACGCAGGGTATAAACAGAAAATCTGAAGTCAATAATACTTCTAAGACTTTTTTGATACTCCCATAAAATTCAAGGACCCCAATTCCAAACTGCTGAATGAAGTTCACTATGAATGAAGTTATACAATGTAAATGTAGTCTAGCACAACTGAGCAGTCTTGGCTGAAGATAACTCCTTATGATTGAGGCAGCTCTTTTTGTGTGGGAAAATTGCAAGAGAAAATTAGTGAAATAACTGACCTGATGTCAAGTTAATTAAGGAGGACTTAGAACACCAGCATTCAAGCAACAAAAGTCACAGTGTACTGAAAATAGTTTTAGATGCAAAATTTGATATTCTGAATATTACTACTTTCACCAGATGACTTTTTGCACTGTAGGCATAAATAGAACCAATATTGCAAACAGCAGGAAACATTACATTTTTATACAAGCTAATATGTACGACTTACTTTTATAAGCGTTACTCGTTTGTTGAATTGATCTATAAACTTTTTATAATTTTATGACCCTGTAGACACCCTGCACTGAGTTTCTGATCAGATACACATACGAAAGCATAAATGTCACATTTCTTGTTTCATTCTTTGTTTTTTTGTTACCTGTTGCTTCAATCTGGAAGTTGAATGTTAACTCTGCTGATAACTTCCGGCTGGATTTTAACCTGCCCTGGAGGTTCACAATCTTTATACACCCTGTACAGAAAGAAAGACACAGAGGTTTTTAAACATCTTCAGTCTGATCTTAGCAAGCTGAAGTAACACTTTGCAGACACACAAACATGACTCACTGTCGAGGCAGACGAGAATAGTGTCTCTTTCTAGCTGGGTGACGTGGATCACACATGTCTGTGGCGTGTCTGCAGAAATGAAGATGAGGACAGATCGTCATTTACGGACACCACACCAGAACAGCTTAAGTGTTACTTATTTAACACAACAACACTGAAAGCACTTTTCTTACCTGCTTCTGTGAACCAGGAGGAGGTAGAGTTGGGGTTGACCGTGCCAAAGCGGACCACCTGGTTGAGTTCTGTGCCTTTGCTGACTGCTACACAGATAAGAGGGTATGTCTGCTCAGGGACTACCAACATCTCAAAGACCTCCAATGGACACGGCAATGGGAAGTCAATGTTCTGTCAAATAGATGAAGAGAGATAGAAGATCAGGAAGGATGAGTAAGATGAGCAGAGTTGACAAAGTGCTCAGTGTGGTCTGAAAACTTGATCAACAGTGAAAGTGCTGTAGCTTGTGCTTTGGTAATGCTTTAACTTTTAGTTGCAAGCTAAAAGGTCATGACATCCAATGTGCCTCCTTCAATCTGAAATATTTTTTACCTCCGCCTATATTTGTTTGTCTGTTTGTTTGTTAGAAAGATTACGCAAAAACTACTGGACGGACTTTGCTGAAATTTTCAGGAGATGTTGGTAATGGCCCAACTTAAAAATGATTAGATCTTTATGGTGATCAACATAACCACCATTAGCGGACGATCATTTTTGCTAACTTACTGTCTAAAGAATAATGATATCCACATGATTCTGAGTGTGGATGTTGGAGAGACTGCAATTCAGCTGCCAATGTTAAACATGTATTAAGTTTGTGGGATAAAACAATGACTTGTTGATCCAGTTTCACCAGATCTGAATCTGAGTCATGTTATTCAGCTAATAATAGATATACTTAACATACAGTCAGACTGTTTACCACACGTCTATGAAATGCAGTTTGTCTTGACGGATTCATGTGTGCAGAAGACATTCAAGAGTTAAAGTTAAAGACTGTAATTGCAAGGCATGTGACTTATTCAGCTGAAGATGTGTCTTACATGAAAAATCCTACAAAACATGTTACAACTATTTCTAGCCAACACATCAATGTATTATCATGACATATAAGTATTGTTTTTTTCCAAATTTACATTTTTAAATGCACACTACAAACTACAGAATGATGAAAAACTGATCGACTTTGCCTCTTGAGTGGCGTCAGGATGCAAAGAAATTAACTGCCTTGTGTTTCCATGTTTGCAGATCTGCAGACTTCAAATAAGCCAAAACAAGGCATTAGACATGGGAAGTTAACCACAGCTTGATTCTCTACAGACAAGTGTTTTATTATTATTATTGATTATCTGCTTTGCTTTTACCATATGAGCCCAGTTGAGCCCTCAGGTCTTCAGGGTGGTGGTCTTTTCATAGTTTCCGAAGTAAGAACCAAAACATGAAGAGAGGCGTCTTTTCATTATTACGGCTCCTGTCTGTGTAACAGTCTACCCAAAGACCTGAGAGCAGCGACTACTGTTCATATTTTTACAAGCAAACTCAAGACCTACCATCTTTTCTGGCTTTTAACTGACTTTTACTTCATCCTCATTATCTGTTTTATGAATGTTCTTACTCTGTTTTAGTTTCAGTTCTAGTTTTGTGGTTTTTTACCTATTTCTATTTATTTTCTTTAGCACGTTTCTATCACAATTAACTTTAGTTATTTTATTACTTTTAAAAATGATTGTTATTTCAAACTTGGCCTTTAAGTGTTTTTTATTATGTTTGTTCTTTTATCTATTGTCTTATTTCCTATCATGGTTTTATTGTTATAGTCCCAAAATCACTTTTAATTCAAGATAGCGATACCTCAGTCGTCTGTGCCTGTTTTTAGAGTCCCCTCTTTGTGTTCTTGCGTGCATGTGAGTGTTTGTGTATGTATATACGTATGTGTGTGTTGAATTTGGGTTTGGAGGGTGGGTGGGTTTGTCTTTTTTATTTTGTATCTTCCTGCACTTATGTGGTTATGTATATAAAATGTTTATGTTACATTATTTTGTATTAAAAGTGCTGTACAGAGAAAGTTTGATTGATTGATATATCTCCAGTTATTTCAAAACCAGTTAAACCGTGAAACTGATTCTGTTTATTAGACAATATTAATGATAAAAAGTTAGAGATAAAAGAGATAAAAAGTTGTTAGATTCAGGACTTAAGAACGTAATGAAACATTTTTTGCTGATTTAAAATTTGATTTCTTATTTTATGTCTATGGTTTTTATTTATATTGGCCCACCTGCAGTGTGCCCTTGGTCCACAGTTAAAAAAGTACTGCCTTAGAAGAAGTGAGTGTGCTTCATCTTTACCATCATTGTACTTGCATTGTTTATGATTATCATTTTTTTTATTTCATCCTACATTATAACAAACAAAAAAACTGATAAATACAAAAAACCAAAAGGGGCAGAAGATAATAATGG
Source organism: Cetoscarus ocellatus (assembly GCA_037902135.1). Taxonomy (NCBI): domain Eukaryota; kingdom Metazoa; phylum Chordata; class Actinopteri; order Labriformes; family Labridae; genus Cetoscarus; species Cetoscarus ocellatus. Next base: position 3,743,558 of record JBAMNC010000033.1, on the reverse strand, counting down.
GGAAGAAACAGTAAGTGATTTCATGAGAAATGTGCAGGAAAGGCAAAAAATCCACATGGGCCTGTTAAGCAGCCCTCTAACTGAAACAATTAACACTGAGACAAATAGATAAAGTAACACAAACAAACACAAAACAACTGAAATACAATCATGTTACTCTTGAGTCAGCAAATATAATGTTTAAAGAGCATAAACTGACCTTGATGAGCATGAACTTCTGCATAGACTCCACCCACTCCAGCAGCATGACACTGGACTGAAAGGCTGCACACAGGTACTTGTGGCCTGTGTACGGGTTACGCACTGCAAGAATACAACATCATACATCAGTTATTCTGTATTTTGGTAATATAATTCCTTTCAACTGATCAAAAACATGAAAAATAAAACAGAACATTGGCCATATACTGCTCGCGAAAACTTTTTACTACTGCAGCAGTAATGTTTTGCAGATGATTTTGGCTTATAACACCAAAACCCATCTTTATATGGTCTTTACTTTGTACAGGTCTGACATTCATTTCTCAAACTCAAGTCTGTCTTTAGTATGTGCTTTTCTGTACACTCACCTACGCAGCACTTTTGGCACCCTTTAGTGTCTGGAACTTTATTGGACACAGCAAACTTCCTGCAAACAGAAAATGACAGAAACGTCACGTGTTAAAGACACATCATGCAAACAGATGATCAAAACTGACACCAATGTTATGTTTTCTAAAGCTTTTGAGATATTCTTTGAACACAGACAACAGTTCATTTAATCAAAGACATGCTACTGATGAATATTATATCAAAACTATCGGTGGTGATAACTTGGCTTTTGGGTTGCCGTCTTACCTCGGGATCATTTTATCAGGCAGCTTGTGTGTGGGAATGGCTACTGGTAGCTTTTGTAACTGTCTGGCTTGTTCGAACAGACCACCCAGACTATGAGAGTACAGTTGTGATGCTTTCCCTGGAAAATAGAGTATAACAAAATAGCATGAAACTAAAAGATTACAGAATAGAGCAAATGTTAAGACTGAATCTCCCTTGCCTTAAACAGAGCATGAAATACGTTTTCAGTATTACACCATTTCTATAGTCAACTCTCTAACATGTGCAACATACCAGATATGGACAGAAGACAGTTGTTCATTACATATAACCAGGTACACCGCCGAGGAAAGATCTGCAGACAAAAATAAAGGATGAGAGGTGAGAGAGACAGCAAATAAGCGACAATTAATCAGCTAGCCTTGGTAAAATGTAAAAAAATAGGTACACAAAATCTAATTAAAACAGAGTCTGTCTATCTCCTGTCTTACCTGTTCCATTGAGGTTTCATGCAGTTCATTCAGATTTAATGTGTAGACTCCCTCTTCAGCTCCAAATATCAAATACTGGTCTAAAAACCAATAAAAAGACATATTGAAGAAAAGCAAAAGCTCACAGAATGTCAGTTTTGGTGAAAGAATCAAAGAAATTATGTCAGATTTCAGATAATGTCACACATGCCTCATTTCCACCGAGTGGCCTGATTTCATTCAGTATAGTTCAGTACGGTTTGGAGCAGTAAACCCTGATCTTATTTGTGTCTCCACTGCCAGCTGTAAATCACTTAAGGGGGGGATGTAAAGCGGGAGGAGAGGGTTGTGTCAGTTATGTAAATGCATGATGTCACAGCAGCAGGACACTGTGAAGCTGTCTGACGCAGACTGAGATTGTAAACAAAGAGCAACTATGGGACTTCCAGCACTCTATGGAGCATTGTTTGGCGTGGACATTCTTTACAGCAACAGCAGTGAACAAATCACTTTCAATCAACAAGTTATCTGAACATGTAGAGGTTTGTACTTTCATTGTAGCTGCTGTTGCATGGGGATTGATAGTTGATCAACAAACTGCAGCGCTTGTATCTCCACCTTTTAGGGTCGGTTTGATATGCTCGACATCCCTTCAGAGGGGTGCCAAAAAGTGGGATGGCACGGGTCAGTTACTTGGGCACCCTTTCTCCTTATTTGATGGTGGAAACACCTGTGATTGCATACCGTAGCGAGCTGAACTGAACAGGACTGCTTGGTGGAAACACAGCTTTCATATTTCATTTCTGGTTTCTTATTGGATACCTCTGGTGTCAGGATTGATCCAGGACGTCGCACAGTGGATTTTCAAAGGACAGCCATTAAACACCTTTGAGAAACATGCACCCATCTGCAAGTAAGAGGACACAACATAATCATGAACTGGATAATATGACCCTAATGAGACCTGTTTGTAACAGAGGCACAGATGAAGTCTGTTACTTACATGTACTTTTGGTGTGGGAGGGAGGCCATTACTGATTGGCTTCTACAAAATACAGACAAAACACACAAACATATTGTAAGTAAGAACTGGAATAAAGAAGATTTAAATTACTTTGTATCTGATTATTCAGCACCAATTTCAATGCAAAGAAATGCAGCAGGGTCTCTCATCTGCTCTACAGCCAACTGCACCAAACAGCATATCTACTGTTGACAACTTTGGACACACAGAGATCCTTATGAAGATGCTTTTTAACGAGGAGTAAAGTGTCTAGGGGTTTGTAAAAAAAAGGCAAAGCAGACGTCCTTAATGCTGTAACTGCACTCACATGGTTAAAAAACTGTGTTCAGATTAAATGGACATGTTGCAACAAAAGTAACTCAACCTCATTTGATTTTTCAAGTCCTTCTTGATATGTACTGTTAATCAGACCACAGCTTTAGCAAATAGACTTTACTGTGTCTATATCAATGAGCCACTTCGACAGAGGAAAGTCTGCTTACCGGAACGTCTTTCTTGTCTTTCCGTATAGGAACACTAGGGGGCATGGTGGACTGTCTTTCTGCTGGACTGTCCCTCCCTCCAGTGTGTGGAGAATTCAGCCCATTCCCTACAATGACAACGACAAAACTCAACATGTAGCAGAGTGAGGAGAGGGAGCAAGCATATATGAGCGACAGAGGGTTTGTGTGTGAAATGCTGTGTGAAGTGAAAAGACTCGGCTGCAGAGCACGCTGCAACCACAGCCTCATCACACTCACACTCAAACACTGTTCATTTAGGTGAGTACAATCTGATCTGTAAGGCCTGAGACACAAAGTGTTAAACTCGAACAGTAACAAACAAACTATTGGGAGCAGAGAGGGAGGGAAGGAGGGAGGAGGCTAGCAGGAAGAACACAGAGGATCAAATATAGTCATGAGCGGAGGGAAGGTGTTAATGCACCACACAAAACCTGCCTGCCTGATAGCTAATATATGATTTCATGGTCATCCACACTTACACCGTAAAAAGCTGCCAACAGATCTGTACGGTCAACTTAAAGAAACATGACTAAAAAGTACCAACACTTCTAGGGTAATATCTGTTGTGGTTAAGAAGAAACATCTTCACACATTTACCCTAACCTGCAGCTCCAGCTTCTTGTTTCTTGTGAGGTCTTAAATGACCATCCAGCATTCAGGGTAGGGCTTGGCAAAAGATGTAACTCTCTCACTCTCTCTCTCAATATATATATAAAATAGAGGGTAAGGAATAACGTTTCCATGAATATAGACTTACATAATGATATTGTTTTTGGTCCATATGACTTAGCCCTTATTGTGTTTTATTTTAATAAAAACACATCACTTGCGTAACGCAAAAGTCAATAACAATACTGATGTTAAAATAGCAATTAGGCTACTGTAATTTCCAATGTTTGCTGTCATTTCTTCTTTGTTATACTGTGTGTCTGCTTGTTTTCAGTGAGCTGTAAGAGTTTATGTATCCCCATTGTTGCTTGTGGTTCCTCTTCTTGAAATGACAATAGAACAAATGTTACTAACTGGACACATCTGACCTTTACAGAGACCGCGTCAGACATTCACACTGCTGTTATCTTCTCTCACATTTGACCGTGAAAACAAATTATAGAGTGTATCCAACAGATTTCTTCATCTGATATTTGTATCTTGTTTATGTCTTAAGGTGAATGCCTCTGTTATCAACAGGGTAAAAATTCGCCCAAGCCATTATTTAACATCTTAGCCTTTACATCCCCCCCCCAACCCTACCCTACATGTAATAGACACTTTGTAAGCACAATAAACTAAAATGCAAATTTGTCAGAATCTTAGTGACTTCACAACATATACCGCAGTTAGCATCCCAATGATGAGCTTTGTTTGTTAGCAAGCAGGTAAGCCAAATAGACAAAAAACACCCCATTAGGCACATTTAGAAAGGACTCGATGATATGTGTGCGAGCATTTTAAAATGATGAAGGTGAAACTTTAAACTGTTGTCCTCTCACTATTTTGCTGTGTTTTGATAAACACCCCTTTCCCTTCAAGGGGGAATGGTAGTGGACGACTGGCTTTTGATTGCTTGTACTAAACAACCAATCAGACGTCACAAAAGATGACAGACATTTAAACTGATCAGGAGCTGATGGACAAAGGGAGCTACAAACAAAAAATGTAAAAAGCGCTGTTATTAACGGACTCATGGAACAAAGAAATCAGACTACAGGACCAGCTAATGGGAGACAACCAATCGGAGGGGACGACAGGGTCTGCGGACACTACCGATCTATCAATTAAGCTGCTCTTACGCTCTTCCTTTTCTTCCTCTTTTTCCTGCTCCTCTTTCACCTCCTTCAGCACCTCCCACGCCTCCTCCAGCTCCTCCTCTGTGTGAGGCTTGTGGAGCCACTCCCAGAAATGTCTAAAGCTCCCATCATCCTCTGTGGCAGAGTTTTCCTCGTCCGTGCGCTTGGGGCTCTCGTTACCTAGGCTGCTGCGGCGGTGGGGTGGTAGCTTCGGGGGCGGGGGCCGCGGGGGGACGTTGGAGGTGGGCTTGGCAGGGCTCGGCGTCTCAGGAACTGGGCAGCGTTTGATGGTTCCTCCTCCTCCACCATCGTCTTCGCTGTGTGATTGGCTCTCATCGAGTTTTTGTTGCTGTTGGGACGAGCTGATCGATTTGGGCTAAAAGAAAATAGAGAAAGGTGAATTTATTTTATGCTCATGTCACAAAAAAATACAAACTCTAGGGCAAAATTTATCCTAAAAGAGAAATATTTCAATGTCACAAAGTGATAAAACTTTGATACCTTGGGAGGAAGTGGAGGCGGGACTTTTGGCCTCATGATAGTGCTGGATTTACTAAAACACATTACAAGATGGAAATATTGAGATTTTGATCCTTAGAACACTCAAAAGTGACACTACAAAAACATTTAGACACATCAGTCAACATCTCAAAACTCAGGCGATGGTTTTATTTGTCATTCAAGAGCAAATTTCACACTTATAATGTACAGATTTAAAAATGTCACGTTTAGTGAAATAATCCTTAAATCCTTTCATACCTCCAGTGTGGAGTACATTATAGTTTATCCTCAGGTCTCAGAGTCAGGTGTCAAACCTTTTAAGAAAAACCTCTGTCACATGTAAAACTTCATACAGACATAATGGTATCAGACGGAAAGATGTCGGGGAAAACAAGCAAACCATCAGACGAAAGTAAATGTCAGCAAAAATGGAGTCAAAAAGCACATCGTCATATGAAAAGATTCAGAAAGTAACTTCTTTTTGTCTAATATATGCTTCTTGACTCCCTTTTCAGCACACTTTTTATCTGACAGCTTCTTTTCTGACCCCTTTTTTCAGACTCCTTCTTTTCTGACCCCTTTATGGTACATCTTATGTCTCTCTTTCTTACACCTTTTTTTCCAGATTCCTTTTATTTCTGACACTTATCTGTCTAACTTTCTTTCTGATTCCTTTGTGTTTTGTATTTTTCTGTGTTGCTGACTCTGCTCTCTGTCTGCAGGTGAGAGGAGCTGATAGGATCCTGTAAAGCAGAACACCTGAGCAGGTTGAGACAGGATGTTATTTAACAGGTTTTCTCACTCTGACCACACTCTCTCTTCTCTTATCTCCCAGGCCTCCAGCAGCTGGTTTGCTTTTGTACGGATTTGTTTGATTTACACAACACTACACTCATCCACAGGTTATGTACATGTTTTTAGTTTTAGTTTACAATAAATTAAAAATTTAAACCTTCTTTCATGTGTGACTTCTTTCTTTGTCATTTACTTTGAGCCGGTTTGTGGCACCACCTCAGACTCCTTTCCACCTAATGCCTTTTTCTGGCCTTTTTTTTTTTTTACTCTGATGTTTCTGCTGTCTTTTTATCTGATTGCTTTCTTTCTGACTCATTTTTTTGACTCCTTTTTATCCAGACACTTTTTGGTCTGATGGCTTTCTTTCTGACTCCTTATTTTCTGTCACATTTTCTGATGCCTTTTTTATCTGATGTCCTCCTTTCTGACTCATTTTTACTTCAGCCATTCTTTCTGACTCTTCTTTTTGTCTTTTTGTTTGATTCCTCAAATTCTGAGCACTTTTTATGAATTTCAAAACACATGACAGGACTTAACCTGAGACCTGTTGCTTTTTCATTAGTCTTTCACCAATACCTGAGACCTGAGGTACCAAAACACAATGGTATGAACTTATGTTCATATAAGTTTAAATCTAATGGCTTTCTTAAAATGTGTAAAGTCTTAACTTTTCAGCAAAGATGTGGAAATACTTTCTGGTAATACACAGGTGGTGTATACAAAACACTTGGAAATGACAAATACATCCATGGCCTGACATTATTTAACAGTGACACAAACACACACACATACACACATACACACATACACAAACAAAAATCATACTGTACCTGACTGAACCATTAAATGTAAAACAAGACTCAACAACTACAGATCTTTAAGAAAAACTAGCATGGGCAAAGTCTCTGAGAATAGTTGCTTTGGCTGAAGAAAGATGTTGGGTGCTTGAAGCACAATGTAAAATTGTGGATTAACAAATTTATTAAACAAGGTCTATGCATAATAGTCTTGGCACAGTGGAGAATATTAGATGCAAAAGATAAAGTGATGAAAAATTCCTAAATTTCTGAATCTTAAGTGCATCTTAATGCCTTAAAACTCATCATAATTCTGACAGCAGACCAGCACTTCATTCACAGAGACTTTCTCCATCTTTTGTAATAGAATTCAGATTTAATTAATCATTAGTTAATGAATGATATCTACTGGAGGATGCACATAAATAGAGGCTGATGTCTAATAACAGCGAAGTACAAGAGTACTGAAAAAATGAGTCACTTAAAATATGGCATTTTGGTGGTGGGTGAAGAATGGCAAAGAGAAACTTTTCTACTTCTACTACAGCATCATCAATGGGTGTAGAAAATGAGTAAATAAGCAAAAGTCAGAATTTGACTAAAAAGAAAGCAAGAGGATGAGATCTGGAGTGTCGCAGGAGAGGCTGACTCTGAAAGTGATCCGGGCTTGGTTTCATGCCCATGACTTATAAACATAATCCTCATAACATAACAATCTTTGCATTACATGGAGATATTGTTTTTCAAAGATGAGCCACTTCGCCTCTAATTTGTGCTAGTCACCATGGTTTGCTGAAATCAGAATTTCAGGGTTTCTCTATGAAAAATAGGTTCACTGACTCATTGACAACTTACACAACATTTCCAGCAAGCAGTCCTCTTTTGTTCATTTCAGTTTGGTACTCTATAATTTGCATTTCCACAGTCAAAAGTAAGGAGAAGTACCAAAATGACCTATCCGTTTTTTGGGGCAACCCTCAGCCAAGCAGGCCACTTGGTGGAAACACATGATTTGTTTCACTGAAGCCAACAATTGAATTTTACCCTCTTCTAACATCAGAGGTGACTTTATTCATTAAACACAAGATTATTCAACATACTTTTGGCATGGAAAAAATAATCAGTCATTTAAAGTCTTGGTAAAGACATAAAAAAATATGCATTTCAAGTTTGTTTGAATGCAGGTGGTGTGGAGTGGTAAGATTTGAACTTGCATGCGTTACCACTGCCAGCTGTATCCTCACCTGAGGACAGGGTGTAAGCCAGCAGATGATGGTTAAACTAGCTATGTCCAACTACCTCTGCACTTCATTCTCACCAACAATGGCAGGAAGGATGTGCACCCAAATACTCTAAAAAGCACTGGGAGGGCGATTCTTTAGACCAATCAACAGACTGCAGTGCTTTTAGCTCCACCTTGTGGGGTTGGCTCAGTATGCTGCACACCCCAGCAGAAGGTGGCTAAAAGGGGGGATGACACAAATCAGTCACTTGAGTATCTTCCCAATATTTGGCAGTGGAAACACCTATATGAGAACCATGAGATCGGACTGCTTGGTGGAAACACAGCTTGTCTATGAAGCAGAAGACTGATATTTAAAGTTCTTTTCTCTCACAGAAATCACTCTATCAGGTTAAATCTACACAACACTGTGGCTGGTACGTTGAGCAAATTTAAGACACGATCAACATCAAAGCTGGCATTTAGCTGGTGGGTAATTTCTAGCCTTAGAGCTATGGAACAGTTCGCAGGCTGAACAACAGACTCTTCAAAGCTTTAGTGCTCAATGGTTTTCAATTCCTGATGTGCATGGGGAACCCTAGTGTGTCATTAGGCCCAATATTTGAACCTACCCCCAAAAAAAACTAGCTAAAAGGGGTGAAAAAAGCTTAAACAGTAATTAAATACTGCAGTGGTACGGTTTGTCAGTTTTTTTCCCATGTTTAATGCAACATTCTTCCTACAAATATCATATCTTAAGGGCAAATCTCTATTTCTTTGGTTTGCATTCAAAAAGGCAGTCCTGGTTCTTTCCATTTTACCTGGTATGTGCTTGTGTTTTGAACAACTATAGTGAAAAACAAATGTCTAGAAAGAGAACTCTCTGGTGCGCAGCAGACATTTGGCTTTGGCACCATGAGGGATGGGTCTGGATGCCAAAAAATAGTTTTATAGAGGCAGGAGAAGCCAGAAGGCATACACACAAACACGCCCTATCACAGCAAGGAGGCACACAGATGGCGACGCAAATGGAGAACAAAATAAGAAAACAGCAAATATTTTGTCAAGGTCATGGGGATCTTTTATCTCAGCACAGAAACTACAGCCGGGCTTTTGTATTTGATGGGACATGAAATACAGACCATTGAAAATGAAGAGAATGCATGTGCTCAAATGATTATTTGTAGCTGAGTATGAAAAGTTCTCGAAAGCTGCAGTACTCCTGTTTTAGACTGATACTCTGTTATTGTTCATTTAAGAAGGTAAATTGTGTAAATAACTGATAAACAAAGAGCCTCCAGATCAGTTTTGGGGGTTAGGGTTACTGTTAGTAGCTATTAGACGTCACACAAGACAGTATTAATGGCACAGAAATCACACACCAGCCTTAAACACACACAAACACAGGTGGCTTATGTGGAGTGATGGCGGGGTGTGCTGCACAGAGATGCGTGGATGAAACTGTGGCAAGGAAAGAAGCCTCCCCTTTCATCTTCCCTCACCCCTCACTCTTCAATACGAGGGAGGAATGGGTGAGGAAAGAAAAAGACAATAAGCGAGAGGCTTCCAGCTTTGGGATTGGGGAGAGAACTTACTGAGTGTGAGTTTCATCATCATCTGCACCATCATCATCCTCATCATCCCCTAAGTGTGCCACATGGCCCCTGGGAGAGGAGAGGAGGTGAAGATAGGAGGAGGAGGAGGAGGGGGGAAATTGAGAAGGGTGAAGGTAGGGAGAGCATAAGAGGGAGGAGGTTAAAGGGAGAGTGGGAGCAAGCAGGGAAGAGAGGGGACAGGAAGGGGGGGGGGGAAGGGGAGGGAGAGCTGAGTAAAGCTCAGTCCACAAACTACCACTAGCCCTTACACCAGATCTGAGAGGACTGAACAGATCCAAGCAAAAACAAATCTCTGAAAAATAAATAAATATCCAATCACTGCTACTGTGAAGAAGCAGAAAACAATATTCACATCTGGTGATTTGTTTTAGTTTAGTGCTATGCAGTCCTTGCAAATCTTTGAACACTACAACAGCGAATCTCCAATAAATCAACATGTATAAGCTTTACCACAAGCAACACCCTTTAAATACTCAAATACACATTTTGTCATTATTCTAAACATGACTTTTTCACCATATTTGACAGGCTTCTATGACTTCTTTCTGTTTATGGTGATGATGTTATTAAAGCTTTTTGTATTTGTGTAAATAATGTCCTACATTTACATCTGAAATAATCATAATATCTGAATTACTGAGTTGATTCCATTTCTTATATTTGCTCTCTTTATTAGAGTTGAGGTCTGATTAACAAAAATTTGATTAAACAAAATGCAGATGTAGGAATTATTTCTATTCCACTGTGAGGATTTTCTTGTGGAACATAAGCAGAGGGAGCTGTTTTGTTAGCTTCTTTTTAATGTTGGCCTGTTACTGATAGTTTTTTTTTCTTGCCTTCTTCCTTCATGTTGATGTAAAGTTAAATTCCCAAAACCCCAATTCAAAGTGTCTGATGTTGACATTTCGAAAGTAAACTTCCCCCCTTTATTTTAGATACAGTAAGCGTAAAATGTGTTCAGGAAACTCAAAAAGGCTATGGTCAGAAAGTCAGTGACAGTACCCAGATGTACAAACCCCAAATCAAAAAGCTGAGGTATTTTGTAAATGTGAATGAAAACATTCAACATCCCAAACTATATTGAGAAAATACACACATTTGAATCTGATGCCTACAAAACTGTTAGGACAACAGCATGCTAATCACTGTTACAGTACCTTTACTTTTGACACTATGGAAGCGTCTAAAGACTGGGGACACTGTGCATGACACTGGCTCCCAGTACTTTAAATCACTTCTAGTGAGGGTTCAAGTGAGCTGAGCCAAATCTAAAGATGAGATTCCTGAGCCCACATTGTAATATCTTTCTCCACATTCTCTGAATCTTTTGATTTTATGGATTTTATGGAGTTTTATGGTGAAATCTCATAACTCATTGCAAGGGTTAATGGTTTCAGTGGCTTCTTGGAAAAACCAAGAGGTTTTGATAAACCACAGTGGAATAAATATCACTGCCAAAGCCTGGCAAGACAAAATCTTACTTCTCTTTCTTTTTCAGCAGTACACGTCATAATTGCAACGTAGTCCCACCAAGTAAACACAAACATGAACTTTTTATGAACAAGGCCTGATAATCCTGACCGACTGCACCACATTCTCTTCAACAGGAAATATCATGATGTAATCCAAACGACCAGAATAAGATTAGTAACTCCACCATGTTACTAAATACTCTACTATTACATCAGTCCACTTCAGGAAACGGAGTGATGACTTGGAGTAAAGGAGAAGCTGAAGGATGTGTAAGTAGTTCTGACCTCCAACCATTGCAAATTACAGGGGGAATTTTAAGCATCTAGTTTAAAAGGGGATATTAGATAGCACCTTCTGACTCTCTTTTCTACATTTGCCAGAGAGACCAAATTATTTTTCAAAACACAGTTTTATCAAATCAACTGGCAGAAAATAGCAAAGCACAAGGATGTGATCATCATTGTCTTTCAGGCCACGAAGAAGAGCATCTCTCTTTACACTAAAATTGCTTAAGACACCAACTGCAGCTTTGGCTAAAGATCTGTGTAAACGTGCATGTGTGTGTGTGTGTGTGTGTGTGTGTCTGTATGGGAGTGTGTGTGCAGGTGTGTACGTGTGTCTGTGTGTGAGTGTAAGCCATGCTCAGCAGGAAGCTCCCATGAAGCACAGCCCTCTCCTGATGACACCAAAAGCGTGAAGCAAGCCAAAGAGGAAAAAAACTAAACCCACAAGAATCCAAAATGCTGACAGGCATTACAGCCTGAGGTCATTGTAACAGTGTTAGTTGCTTTTGATTGGCCCAGATTAGTCTCAGCATTAATAATGATTGGCTGATGGGTGGGCATGGTTAGAACACCAGCGAATCAAGAGGCCCTGGGTGAATTGGGAAGTGAGAGCAGGCCCTACCTCTGCTGGAGCTCCTCCTCCACAGATTTCAGAAGACTCCTGTTGAAGATAAACAAATGACAACACTTACTTATATCTGATATTTGTATTTTTTAACATTTGACTGCTAGAAAAAAAAGGTAATTAGTACTTGCTCAAGTAAGGGCAATAATGTCTAAGACCTCATTTACACCTTGAGCTAACATCTGTTTTAGGCATTTAGATATTAAGTTCACAGCACTTAATACACGCCTCTACTCATTGCATTAACAATATGCCACCATAAAGGTCTACCATTGAAACTGCCATACTGACTCAAATTAAAATAAAAGTCCATCATCTCTGTGTCTCTGGCTAAATGCTGTTTATACTTTTCCTAACTTGCCGGTTGCTGCTGTCTTAAAATGCTATGTGTGACGACACCACTAGCAGCACAAAGAATTAAAATAAACTGGCCATAAGATATCAGCTTTGACAGCTTTTCTTTCTCATTGTGAAATAAACAAACTTCAAAAGAAAACACTGAGACTTGTTTCTAGCACTATTTTTCTTGACTTGACTTTTATGTAGCCATTTAGTTACATGCACACATACGCGCAGACTGTTGTTGATGTCTACACTTGCTTGCACACTTACCCATGTTCACACATTCACACAGCAGCCGACTGCTGGATGTGTACTGCATTACAAGGGAGCGTGTGCAGTGGTCAGTTCTGAATATATTATACCATGACTGCATGTAATGGAAAATGTTTGGCCCTGCTTTCATTCAGGTGGCTGCTGTTTACAAACTTAGGAGGTCATATTTGTTTATGTTGTCCACTGGTTCTTTCAATCAAACAACATAGAAGCCAGACTGTAACCGAATGCAGATGCTCAGGATGGGAAGGGGGCAAAAACAAAGATGATTGTTCAAATTTGTTGTGCCTGTAAATCATCTTTTAAACTTTATTCCTTTGAATTTTACATTAAAGACTTCATAATACTTTTTAAGGTCCTGATTTTTGCTTAATCTATTCAATTTTAATTTTTAAGAACTGACAGACTCCCTGCTTGAGTTGTCGTGTTAATTGTGACATTACTAAGTATTTAACTATTTTTGTCATTGTTTTCGTCAACAACCTTTTTTCCCCTGACAAAAACTAGACTATAACTAAAAAAAAGAAAGTGTACATTGACAAAAACTGAAACTAAATTGACTGACATTTTCGTTAACAGATAAAAACTAGACTAAAATGTCTGACAGAGACTAAATCCAACCAGACCTAATTTCGTCATATAGAAAGTAGGGACAAGTTAGGAATATATCCAATCACAGCTATTTTGGTTGTGTGGAAAGGTTGGATGAGTTCAGAGGGTCATCCAATCACCTCTGCCTTAGCTTCATGGTGGCAGGATCCAAGTGAGAAACATGACTTCAGAAATTCAAGGAAACATTAAAAAATGCCTTACACTTTACACTTCACATTTTAGTTGACTAAATGTTGTGAAATTTCACCAACTAAAACTAGACTAAAATTAAAACAATTTAGGTGACTAATTTATGACTAAAACTAAAAAACATTTTAGGCAAAAAACTTAAACTAAAACTAAATTAAAAATTGCTGTCAAATTTAACACTGTACTACATAAAAAGGGGAAAAGAAAAAGATAAGGACATGACAACAAACTGAAAGAGACATACTTGTTTCCTCCCAGTAGACTTGGTGAGTCATGGCTATAGTCCAACTGTAGGTCCTAAAAACAGGAAGAAAAATGAAGCTGTGGTAAATACATAATGTCGCTCTTTTCTACAAAGCAAATCTGACAGCTCCGTGAGCAGGACAGCTGAAGCCTTAGCCCAAAATACACCAAACTGAAACAGTGACTACCCCTGAAGCCATGCTTGAGTGACAATAAACCAGGGATGCTGCTGTAATAACAGCCTGCAGGTGTAAATAACAACTTCTACTTAACTGGACCTTAACCTTAAACAAAATGTATTACAAAAGACATACACAGAGGAGGAAAGAGTGTGTGTAGCCAACTCTTTGTGTGTCAGTTTAACAGTTGCCAAGTTCACATTGTGGCCAGTCGATGATGAATAATAATCCTTTAGTCAAATCAGGTGGGAAACATCTAGTTAGCCTAAATAAAACTTGATCATATTAATAAGGCATGCATTAATCCTGCAGTGATATACATATCACAACAACTTATGAGTTTTTGATCAGGTCTCAAAATATTTAAAAAGACTTGAAAATTAATACATTTTATAAATACATGTTACATCTAAGTAATAGATCAAGAAGCACCCTCTGACGGGTGCCTGATAATCAATCTTAAAAATCAAATTGACACGTGTACTGTGAATATATACTCTAATTTTACACATTTCTTCTCAAAACATCGTAACATCGTAAGTCATAAGGTAGTTTAATCTGTTTTGATTTTTTTACTGTTGTCTTGTGATGCTGTAAATTAAAGCAATGACTTCTTAAAGCCTGCCATCACATGTTATGTTGTCTGTGTATGTATGAACTGGGGATAATTTTGAGTTACATTTTATGCTCTACAGAGATGAGAGGCTTTCCTGTATTTCTACAAAAGATGTGGGAAGATCAAACAGAGACAATAAAAATAAAATCAAGTTTTTTTGTAGCCACACTATTCTTAGCTACACTTCCGATCAAAATCTTAAGACCAGCTGAACAATGGCAAGAATTTGCATCTTGCACTGTTGGAGACAAAAAAAAATGAGCAGGCAACTTACTGAAAACTGCATTTAAACTCAAACATGCTTTTGTCAGCTCATCAAGAGTTTAAGACCACAGCCTTTAAAAGACAAAATCTGCAAAAATGTAGATTCCATGTCATTTTCTGTCAGGTATTCACACTGTCATGACCTCCTGATGGCAAAGGCAAATAGCCTCTGCCTTTGAACATGGCCGGATTGTTGAACTGCATAATGAAGGCCTCTCACAGTGCGCCATGTCTGCTGAGGTTGGACACAGTAAGACAGTCATTTGAATTTATCGAAGGATTCTGAGGGTTATGGAACAAAAAAGTCAAGTGGTGGACCCAAAAAAGTTTCACCGGTGCTGAGCAGGATCTAACTGGCTGTCTGTCAAGACACGGGATGATTCTAGACCCAAATTAAGAACAAGGCATATTTTGAAGTGATCAACAAGAACAGTGGAGCTACTCATTTCTGAGTCCTTTTTGACACTTTCATTTCTGTTTCGAGGGGGTTTTCAGTTTTTTTAGCTGTGGTCTTAAACTTCTTATCAGCTGATGAACAGCCTATTTCAGATTAATTGTTTTCAATAAATTGTTTACTCAAAAAACTTTGTCACTCGATCCTATTTCTTCTTTTGGTATTTTGAAGTTCTGCTTAGAACCTTCTTAAGCTTCAACAGTGCAAAATACAACTTTTTTTGCAATGTTTCAACTGCTCTTTAGATTTTGATTGGGAGAAGGTCTTATATGATTGATCTAAAATCTGATGCCTACAACACTTCAGATATTCTGGCTGAAAACAGGATTTTGATTTGACATAAGCCTACAAACAACTGAAACAGACAATAAGTGAGAGGACCCTCTGCAAGAGGACAGCTTCTAGCCAAGCAGCAAGCAGTCACAGCTTAGAGTCAATAGCATGCATGTTTATCATTAGAAAATTTCTGGAGAAATAATTTTTCTCACTTGAGTCAACTAATCTGTCCTGGAATTCATTTTCAAGTAATTTTAAAGTATCTTAGGTCATTCAATTAATGTGCAAGCAAAGAAAGACGCAGGTTGACAGTAAGCAGCAGTTATTGATTAAAACATTAATTTTGGACTTACAACTGAATAAATGTAAACCACACTGATTACATAGAGCCACAATGTGAATGCAGCACTAAACACTTTACTTTTTTTTTTAAATATAGACAAAATACACTGAGCATGCAGAAGGAAAAACCATACAGCAGGTGAAGAGACAAAGACCAGCACACAGACATGCACATACATGTCACAGGCCTCAATGGTCTGTTTCTCAGGGGAGGTAAGAGGTTAGAGGACATAAGTGAAGCACACACATACTGTCAAAAAGAGAAATACACAGAGATACATGAAACAAAGAAGATACTAAACAACAAACAAGTGTGTCTGCTTCACAGCTTTGATTCTTGTTTAACCCAAGTCTCCTTGAGCAAGGCACTGCAGCACTATCAGATCTAAGATATGTGGCTGTAATTGTGACTGTGAGCTTTAAAGTAAAAAGTCACACCAGCTTTTCACTTTTAACACATTAAAATTAGTGAATACTCAGGGTTCCCACTCTTTAAGAGGTCATTTTTTGTGACTCTTAAGATTGTATGACAGGAACACTTTGTGCCCATACACCAACATGTCATACATCACTCAAAGAGTCAGACACTCATGCCATGTTAAATTTAATTTGAACTGAACAATGCAGCACCATGCCTAATAAGACGATGCCTACCAAGAGAAAAAGAATTACAGATTGTCAGAGTTTGGCAAATTTGAGGGTCTCTCTGCTAATTCTCCTAGTTTTTATCATTATTAATCTGTATGGCCCAACACAGCACTCCAATCCAGAAATTAATAACATAACATAACTAAAACAAACAAGCAAACCAAGTTCACATTATTTAACTTAACTTTTAACATGTGTAACCATGCTCACAAGACAAGCAGAAAATAAGGATGTTTCATTTCATCTACCCACCCCAAAAAAATTACAGTTAGCAGCCAGCAGTGATTCATATATTACATCTAAAGAGTAATATTTTCCATTGTTTTAAATTTTAGTGTTTACAATTTTAATGTTACGTCAGTGTCCGCCAACCTGCAGGTGATACTGTGTAACATGATGTGGTGCTGTTAACAGCCTGTTTCCTATTCGTAATACTGTTGTTCATAACCTCCTATTTGATGTGATCATTAACACAATATACCCCTTTCTAATGACATCATCATGTTTAAGATATTTCTGACATGAAATCAGGACGATGTTTCCAGGCCTTAATGTCATCACCATAATCAACCCAACCAGGGTGTACATGCCACTACATGCTACTGTTTAAGACAAAAGTTCATTTTACCAGCCTCCTTATGAAAAATAACCAGCTCATTGGGATCTTGAGTGATGATGAGGGGTGGAAATTGATATGAATTAACTGATATCAATACCGGTATCAATTCTGCCCATCAATCCAACTCTTTATCAACTCCATTACTGATACCTGTGTGAAAGAACTCACTCCACATGAGACCCATGGAACTTTAGAAATGTAATGCTGTAAATGAATGATTCTTAAAGCTGCTGATGTTGCCACCCTTGCATGAAATATCACAGACACAGGTGTTGGATGTTGTGCAGTTCATGTCATCTTGTGTAAAAGTAGGCCACAACTTTGACCACTTATGTCTCCTGTCTGCCATGATCACATCCTGAAATTCTTTTTTTATTGTTCCTGCTGACTGCCTCTCATGAGCGTGAAATGCCCTTTATCTGAAAGGCATGCAGAGCCAAGTGAAGAAATTAAGGTTATTGATAAGCATAAAGAGTAATGATAATGATTACTAAGGTAGTTGTTATGTCCCAACTGGAATTAGTATTTGATTATAATCACTAGTGATGATCTACATTACACACAATTCTGCAGTCTTGGAGAGATGGTTGTTAGGTCTGATGGGTAATACCAGCACCTTCCTGCATACGTCGGGCTTCCTCTTGTGAATTTAACTGCATTTTTTGTACAATATAGAATTTAAATGAGGAATTAATAGTACATGAACCCAAAGAAGACACAAGAATGATTTAATTAACACTTGTCTGAGGTAAACGTGTTTTTTTTCTCTCGAACAATGTTGCGCAAGAGAACTAAACGGACCACATTTTTAGAGTACCAGAGAACCAGTGTGGCCACGCCTGCTATCACCTGCAAATTTTGGCAATTAATGAAGACAAAAGTTGTGGACGTAGTGGGTGGTCACCACTGAGCTCTAAGGTGATGATGACTGGCACCACACGTCATCTGCCTCCAGAAAAAAGCCCACAGACAAATGAAATAGCAGTAGCAGGGTTTGTTCTGCATTAGGTAATCACAATGCAAATTTCTGTCTTGATTTGTAGAGTTTAAACCTTTTGACTTAAATGTTGAGAACTGGATGATAAGTAATCCACCACACCACTTCAAGTCCCACTATGTAAGATTCCGGCTTTCAGCTCTCTAGGGGCCTCTATGGACGTTGAGTGTAAATGCACTGTCATAAAACAGAGCGCCTCACACCAACGTGCATTTGTTGACATACAGACAGAGGAGAAGCGAGTTAGCAGGACATCTCGACAGACTAATAGTGTGGAAGGGTTCCTACCATCGATATCGAAGTTATATAGTGCCAGGGAAGGCATTACAGACCCCCTCAGACCATGACAGAGGTGTCATTCAACCTGTTGTAAGGTGATGTACCATCACAATAACTCTGGAAATATTATATTAGGGTGGAAAAACTACATAGTGTTGGTTTAAGTTCCATTCATATGTTTTTATCTGAAAAAAAAAAAAAAGGTTTGGAGACTTGGTTATTCTTTAGATAATTTTCCAGGATAAGATTTCCCAAGACAATTTACTATATCTCTAAATTTTCCTATGTTTTCCATGACTAGAAAGTCGATCAAATGTCCAAGATTTCCAGGATGCATGGGAACCCTGATATATTCTGTTGGTTTGTATGTTTATTCAATGTCTTTTTGTGTAGGTGTGCTGTGTGAGTGTATTTGACAATAAGAAAAATAACAACAACATCACTAAGGACCCTTGTCAACAGGACAACTACAACACCAGTTAGTGAGGCGAAAGCTGAGGCTGGAAGAAGAAGAAAAAAAGATGAACTGAAACAGATGGGTGGACCAGAATAGATGTAACAAAACTGCAAAAATGGGCAAAAATACACGTCGGACACTGAGCAGCCAAAACAATCAGCAAACTGAAAAATGAAATGAAAAAGAAACTGCCAGGGCTATGAGACCAAGATAGGAAAAGCAAGGACATGAACTTGTCCTTCAGCAACAGATTAAGAACTGAAGAAGAGCATGGAGATGTAAGACGGTGGTAAAAGAAAAATGAAGCCAAAGGTTACAGAAATGTGGACAGACTGAAAATTAAAAAGGCCAGAGTGGGAGGACACATGGAGAGGCTGAGAGAGAGAGAAAGAGAGAGAGGGAGATAGGAAGAGTACTACCATATTAGATCTGGCGGTATAGTAGAGCTCCTCAACACAGTCCAGATAGGGCTCAGATTCACACTGGTCAGCAAGACAGAGCGAGAGAGACCTCAGTTAATACATTAACCTGGACTGATGGAGGGAACGGGGGAGGAGGGGAGACACGAATGATTGATGAAAAATGGATTAAGGCCAAAATGGGCTCTGAAGTCTGTGGATCAGCAAGACAGAGAAGGAGGGAGATACTGCAATATTAATCTGGGGAGAGGAGATAAGTGGGGCTACAGGCTGAGGGAGGGATGAGGTAATATGGAGTAGGTTGGGGTTAAAAATGAGCAAAACTAAAGCGGAAAGACAAAACAAATTAAGCCAAAACATCAAAAATACCCCAAAAGGTTTGTTTGTTGCCTTTTTACTTCATGGGCTGTTCTTGGCTGTATTTCTTTGGAATTAAGAAAACCACAGTGCAGGTACCAGTGTTTCTTGAGTAGCATGAATCCAGAGATATACTTGAAATTTGGTGGCATTTACATTGATTCTGAGACAAACACTGCAAAAATAAACACCAATAATCAATATCATCATCAAATTTGTTTTGATAACTGATGACCAGTGGCCAGACCTCATCAGCACTGTCAACAATGTTTTCCTCCGTGCACTGTCATTACTGTCTGGGTTTTATGTTCTAATGAGTGATCGTGTTTACTTTTGACTGTGCTGATATACGCAGTAAGTTAAAGCACCAGTGAAAACAGACAGTGAATTCTCTGATGTTTCGTAAAAAAAGTGTTTCTATATCAAAAAACTCCAATCACTAGTTCATATGTTAGATACTACAGCTATAGAAGCTAAGCAGCCACAAACAGACCCATGGATGGAGTCAACAGAATGCCACCAATTAACATGGTCACTAGCTGAAGCAATACACCAAAGTAATTTTCAAATAGCCCTCCTAACTTCTAAAACAGAATTTATGCCATCAGCTACACTTACAGCCATGTTTGTGTCTGTGCCATACAAATAACAGATTATTTACAAGTAGAGGATTGTGAACTTAATTAGTTTTGTTTTTAAAACTCTATTACAATTGCTCCTGCTGCCTGGGTTGACGCTGTCACAACTGGTTATGTGTACACTGCAGCTCATGTCTATGTTGTTTTAACTCTAGACGACATGCACAACTGACACGCTGAATATCACACGTCCATGTCTGCATAGTTAAACATATTCCCAGCCTTGAGCAGTCATCTGTATTTTCTTTAAATCAATAAAAACTATATAGGTTTATAAAATATTGTCTTACCCTTTATCTCATATTAAATTGACTGACAAAACTTCGAAAAATTCAATACATTCCCCTGCCCATCTCTAATGGGGATTTATTCTCTAGTTTTAAAGACATTATACATGCACAGAGTTCAACCAACCATTCACCCCTTTCACCATGATCTTATTTTGCAACACAGATGTCTGAAAATCCAGCTGCTATCCTTTAGTAGCACAATTTTAAGCTAGAAACATTCAGCACACCAAACAGTAACAAGTGTAGATCTTGTAGGGCTAAAAATCAGCATATGGTAGACAGACCCCAAATGTTATAGTGCTTTTAAGGTTCAAGGAGAGGAGCTAGAATGAAGGATAAAGGGGATAATGGAAAATGTTTATCATAAAAAACCTCCACCATTATGTTCCTTATGATTTATACATCATTTTTGAAAAATAAAGAGATGACAGAGGAGAGGAAAAAATAGATTTGGACTTTCTTGAAAGAAATAGTACAAGGAGGAGACATTTGTGAAAAGGGTCAAGTGCAAGAGAAAAAAAAGAGAAAAAGAAGTGAGAGAGGGGGGTTTATTAAGATGCTGTCGGGGTGTATGAAAACTACACCATCAGTTATTTTCACAACCCCTTCTATGGATGTTAGATCAATTTATCATTCAACACCAACAAAACCTGACAAATGCTTTAAGTAATGCCAAAACCTGGCACACATGAACAAAAAAGATCTAATTTATTTTTATTTCTTGTATTTAGAATGAGAGCTAAGATTTAAAGTGCTGCCTTGTTCACAGCTCTTAATCTTGATGTCTCAGTTTCTGTTTCTAATGTGGCTCTGAGTCTCAGTTGCAGAGGGCTTGAAAAAGGATCATGCAGTTGCCGTTCTTCTCTGACAAGTTGTCCAGTGATTAAGGATTCCTGAAGCCATCCATGGCAGGTGGGTCAGAACTTTGAAGGTGTATTTACGGTCTCCCCTGATTTATACAAAACCAATAGAAATAAATCCAACAGAGAGGCATCCTGGACACAGCACTGTGAGATTCCTGAACAACCTTTTGAAAAACCTTTCAAGGAGAAAAACCTGAGGATTTCTGAGCTCTGAAAATGTAATCTCCTCACTTTGTCACTGATGACTGGATCAGACTACATGACTGTTTTTGTCTTTTGCAATGACACAATGTCAGATTTTACTCTAAAAATCATGTCTTTGGCCAAAAGAGTGGCAACACTTGACATGACTAACAACAGAGGTACTGTGTGTGATATTAGCAGTCTTCTACTAAGAAAAGAAAAAGCAACAAAGAGAAAACAACAGTTGTTTGCTCCTGTGTGAGAAGAGCAATTTGGACAGTCTATCCTTAAAATAGCACTTAACGTGATGCATAATGTCCCAGTCTTCTTAAACTGAGAGGGCTGGGTGGCCTATGCACAACACTGAATTTGACAGCCAAAGACCTATAAGACACTCGTATGCCCTGCTTGTGACCAATCCTACATTAAAAAACAAAACAAAACAAACAAAAAACGAAGAGCTGCAAATCTAACTGCAAGCGATCAGTGATTTGATTGAATGTCCTTAAAATTAAGGGGCTGAAATATCGTTTAGCCATGTCTGGCACAAATTGGGCATGACAGTTAACTACGTAGACGGGCTTCATGTCCGCCTCAACACACACTGGCCAACACAACAACTGGTCATGTTGCATCCTGTGTTGTTTAGGAGAGGATCAGTCATGCTGGTACTGATGAAATGCAGCAACCAAACAGACATAGACATACATTAACATATGGTTCAACAAATAACTTACCGGTTCATGATGTGGTTCTGTTTCCTTTCTCAATGGCGGATCAAACTTCACCTGACCAACTAAAACACATAAAAGTACGAGTCAGATAACGAGAGATGAAGACAGACAGAAGGAGGAATCAGCATGAGATTGGTAAATGCAGTACTAACAAAATTAAAAGTATTTTCTTCTTTTTATTGTTGGTGTTGTTCTTGTGTTTGAACTCACAGTTTATTTCTGACAACGTCTTTCCCTCTCTTGCGCTCCTGCTGGTGGAACGAATACGATGGGGAACAGACACAGGAGACTAGTGGAAAGGAAAAAGACACACATGTATGAACATTAAATAAATTGTTCTGAGAGGAAAACTAATGCAGACAGGTTTTTAAAATGTACCCTCTCCCTTTCTTTTGGGATTTGATGACACAGCAAAACAGGCAACCACTCTTTGCAACAAGAAAACCAACACATGGCAACACAAACGATGGGGGGAAAACTTGTGCCAACATGTGTTTCAGAGGGCTTTAGGTGGTCAAGGGGGGCATATCCATATCAATGCCAGTACACAAAATCTATTCTATCACCCATCACTTAAATTCAACTCAGTATATCCATCTCTCCTATTTTTATACAGCAGTCTTGGCTGCATCTCTCCACCTTCATCTCATCTCTATCCTAGGTTATGAAAATGTTTTATTCTTTGAAACACATACAGGCAACTAGTACATATACTGATGATTAATGCTGTCCTTTAGTAAGCTTGGGAGTGTCTGATGATTCCAAAAAATATGTTAATGTTTACACAGCAAAACTGCCTACACACAAATTTAACAACAACTCTAAACACTCCAAAGCAGAGACAAAGTAAACACAACAACCTCAAACCATGCTGACACAGTACAGAGAACAGACAAACCCGACTACACAAGATGCATCTCTCACAAATTCACTGGTTTTTCTGTCAATTTTAAAATGTCTTTAACTTTTAGTTTAATAAAACTCAGTATGATTTTATGTAAAGGCTAGGGTCAATGAGGAAGGCTAAAAACTGACAAATCCATTCTTTGATAGTGCACCATGTGCATTTTCAGCTGACCAAAAACAGATTTTCTATAATGCTGCCATTTCTTCAAAGTTGATTCCAAGCAAGCCATGGTTTTGATTCCAACGAGCACAATGACGTCTTTTTTTGAGAGCTATCTACGTGAATGTCTTTTGACATTTGCTCATCTGACAGTCTCTGAACTTCACTGAAAAAAATCTACAGTATGGAAAAAGAGGGTCTGTTTTGTGGAAGAAAAGATGGCAATAGAGTGGTGCAAGAATGAGTCCAAAAACACAGAAGTGAGTTACTGTTTAGCACTTCCTGGTTCCCAACCCTCCAGAGAGAATGGGATTTAGAGAACCGTTTTCAGATAAACGCCTTGTGGTAAACACACGCAGATGAGATTTTCAATCTTTGATGGAAATAATAAAATGCATGTTGCCTGCTTTTGAATCTTAAACTGTAGTTGTGTGTTTCAAACAACTTTCTAACTAACTGCTAACAAGGACTACAAAAATAGCCGGGGGACCTGACGGTGAGCATTTCTGTTTCTATACTAATCATTTATTCATAAACCATTGCCACAGCCATGAGGACGAACTTGATCAGGTCTCTTGATTATGAAGAAACTCTCAGACATGAGGTTACAAAGAGATGTTATACATTAGAAATATTGTAATAGTTTTTCACTTTCACCGATTACTTTTAAAGGGACAGTTGGGGTTTTTTGTTCAGGCTTTGGCATAAGAATGTGTGCCACAGTGTAACAGCTCAGTTCTCTCTCTTTTCAGAAAAACTTGGGACAGACGCAAAAGAAATACCTTGATTTTTGCCTCCAGAATTAACATTATGTTAAAATAAATAAACAAATAGATAGATATGCCTTATGCAGCAAAATGAAATTAATATGGTACAGAGAAATACCTCAGAATCAGCAAGGACAAGACATTTGGAATGACAATAAAAAAGGATTTATGTTAATAACAAGTACTCCTCAAAATTGCTTGATAATCCAAGTGTAAAAACATCATATCATCACTGTCAGACATGGACCCCCAGTCTCCAAAATTGGTTCTTTTCAGGAAATGAAAAAACAAACCCCACTACTACTGAATGAACACTGTATTGTGAGGATTTTTAATATTTTTTATGATTAAATTTGGTTCAAATGTTATTAAACTCACTCATCAACATGAAGGGTGACCAATAATACTGTTTAATGAATAAAAAAAGAAAACCATAAAAAAAAATGGAGATAGGAGGTCTTTGCCAGACAGCGATGATGCATGAATGCTCATTTCCATGCCAGCATCAGCAGACCCTTCATGTTGATATAATTTAATTCTGTGGTCGTTCCTTGAAAACCCAGACAGCTTTGCCTGTGTTAGAACATCACTCAGACACTGCAGCCCCACACCAGTACCTTCCTGCGGGCTGCAAAACGGGGTGCACGCCGAGCACCGGGGCTTATGGGCAGGAAATGACCCCTGTACTTAAACTGGGTGGATAAGAAGTGGAGAGAAAGGGACAGGAGAGAAAAAGGAAAGAAGAAAGAAGGCAGAGAGAAAGGTAGAGCGAATAGAGAAGTACTACAAGGAAGAAAGGAGGTAAGGGGAAGAAAAATAGAAGAGGGGAAAAAAGATGTAAGGTAAGAAGAAGAGTGACAAAATAGTAAGAGGGATAGCAAGAGAAAGGGGGGAAGGAAAGGAGAAGGATAAAGAGCAGAGAGACGAGTCATAAGTGCCAGGGAAACAAGAGACTCAGGATGGGAATGGTGAGGCTGAGGAGAAATCTTCAAGACAACATTTTGACAAAAAAACAGCAAGACCCGGCAAAATAATATCACTGCTCTGTTGACCTGTGAGGAAGTTTAAGAGAGACATCTGTTTGGAAACAAGGTGGTTACCTCTGGTTCAGGGTCGTCATCATCAAAGTCATTAAAGGTGCTGTGATCTGGGTTGTTGGCCTTGTCGAGGAGCTCTATTGCCAGAGTCCGGCTGAGAGGCTGTGACACAAAAGGATGCTGAAAGACGGACAGGAGAGAGATTAGCAGTCCATTAAAGCTGACAAAGCTCCTTCTGTTTGACTAATATTTAACCGTATCATTTGTAATGACAGTGATAAACGGATGGTGGTTGTTTAAAAGTGAATATCAGAACTGTCACACATTTGATACACATTTTAAGCATCCAATGCCCAGTCAGTAACTGGCAGCAGTGACACCTCTGTGTTGATAACAAAAGGATGAATCCACTTATTTTTCTGTTTTAATATGTGGACTGTAAAAGCAGTGATGTTGAATGATTTTGTGAGACCTTTAATTCTGTGATGATCTTATCAGACATCTTTGTTTAATATGCAGCCAAAACTTCTTTACAGGAGCTTTAAAATTAATTACATAATTTTGTGTAACAGAACATTGTTGTATTAATTGATGTATGTTTTTAACATTGTTACATTAATTGTTCATCTTTAGTTATTAATTATAGCCTCGCTCTACTCTTCAGGTGTTTTTAGTTGGTTGTCAGAATCAAACCATCCAATCAGATACTTTTAAAAAGCTGTTAACACTCATTGCTCACCTGCAGAAGTTTCTCAGCCGTGGGCCTTTTCTTCGGGTTTTTGGTGAGGGCCAGTTTGACAAAATGGTGGAAGTTATTTGTCCTGTTTTTTTAATAAGAAAAATGGCACAAGCAAGAGAAAAAAGTATGACTGGTTTATCTTTTGACCTTGTTACAGCAAGACATTTAAATAATAAAAAACAATCTTCAGTGACTTCAGTGAATTCAAAGTTCTGTTTCTTACCACTTAATTTTATCTTTCAACTTAGGGGGCTGGAAATTACTCTTGGTCATTAAAAAGAGAGCCCTGTGGAGAAAAGAACAAACATGAGGCCTCAGGTTTTCACTGTCTTCTTACAGAGTGACAAACTGACCTCAGACCATAGCAGACAAAACAATAACAAAAGGGCAACCAGTGTAGACCCCTCTTAGTTAAAAATACAGCTCTTCTTTGATTTATGCACACTGACTGACTGTTTGGCTTCATCTGCATGTTCACCCAGCAATCATCACCACTTTGAACACGGCTCACATTCCTCTGCCTACCTCATGGGGTGCAGGTCAAACATGGGTGGCTGCAGCTCAGCCAGCTCTATTGCAGTGATGCCCACAGCCCAGATATCACACAGCTGGTTGTAACCTCCTTTCCTCTCCACTGCTGCTACTTCTGGAGCCATCCTGTGGAGAGAGACAGAGTTAAAATAAAGAGAGATGGACACAGAGCAAAGAGGGAGGAGGGTACACAAACAAAGAAAGACAGAACTAATGTAGTAAGTACGTTTTCACTCTTCCTTCACTCTAACACAGCTTTAGTCGTTTTTAGTTAATCTAGAGATTTCAGTGCAAAAATTCTAGATGTACCTTTATTGTCACCCCTCGAATAAACAGGAAGCTTATTTTTACATTTCATTAAGCTACAAGACAATCAAAATGTCAACTGAGAACAGCAAACAACACTCACCAGTATGGGGTTCCAATGAAAGACTTCCTCTTGGCTAAAGTTGCTGTGATCTGGGCCGATACACCAAAGTCAGCTATGGAAGAAATAATAGCACGAGAGAAGAGGAAGAAGAGAGAAAATGGATGTTAAAAATTGAAAAGGGAGAGAAGGAGTAGAATACGCAAAATAAAGTGAGAGGGGGTGAACAGAAAAAGGTTTTAGGGAAGGTGGATGTGGGGAGGGATACTGAGTCAGTAAATGAGGCTAAGCAAACTCAGTCTATTGAAGCAGAGGGCAATTGCAGGAGCCTTGTGAGTTTCTCTCACCTAGTTTAACATAGCCGTTGTCTGTCAGGAGGATGTTGGCTCCCTGTCAGGCACAAACACAGCACACATCAGAATCCAATCCAATAAATCACACTTTGACTCACATGTTAAAAATCTTATGCGAATTCAGTGGTTAAATTTAAGTGCTTCATAGTTAAAGCAATCCAAATCATTTCTCTGTCAAAGGAAGCATGGCTTTATTATTTTACTGAGTTTAATAAGAATATAATTACGTAATCTAAAAGCCATGATGATATGTAAATGGTAAAAGCAAATACATGTGACCTGAAAGTGTTGCATACAACACTGAATGAATGAGTGACTGAATCACAGTTAAAAAAAAGAAAAGTTGGTTGTGGTGTTGGAGAGTTTCTCTACTGAACTGTTGCAGTACCAAATAAGACAATATTTCACTTGATACATAGACAGCCTCAAGAATTAAAGTCTGTCGGAAATACACACTCACCTTTATGTCTCTGTGCATTTTGCCTTTATTGTGTAAGTAGTATAAACCCTGCAGACATGAGCACAAAATAACAGGTTTTATAGACAGCAATTGCAAAAAAATGAAACATTTCTGATCAAAACACAGCTCTGCAGTAAAAGACTAATACGATGTCGATTCTTAAATATTGCAAAATGAGATATAAACACAATTTCACAATTTTAACCATAACTTTACTGGAAAATTGACTTTTTTTGTTTCATAAGATCAGCTAAAGGCAGGCTGCAGATAAGAATCCACATTAGCTAGACAACAGGTCCAACATTTCAGTGCTTCTCCTCTGGTACATTTGACTTTTTCTTTTTTTATTGAGTAACAAAAATAAATCAAGGAATCAATCAAAATAAATCTAGGAGATTAGAAGTGGTTTGCCTTGCAGTTGTTATGTAGGCCCCATGTTTACATCCTTGAAGCAGGTGGTCTGGTCTTTCAACTCCAACTCTCACTGCTTCTGAACGTTATTTTCATAGTAAAAAAAAATCCTAGTTCTGCATCCAGATCTGTAACCTGACACACCAGATGGACAACTCAATGTATTTTACTGGTCGATCTAGGAATCAGCCCATAGGAAGTGTTTGGTGATGGGCAGAACCATTCAAAAGCAAACCCTGCAGGTGATTGGATGATTGTTCCTTCAATTCATTATGGGCCAATCGGGTAATGCAGTAGGCGGGCGCTCCTGCCGAGGCGTCAAATACAAAACATAAGCCATAAGTTTTACAAAGTATTGCCAAAAAAATGACAAAACCAGAGTGAAAATATCATTTCTATCTAAAAGTACTTCTGCTGTTGATGTTTGTTCTTTATTAAATAAAGAAATGCTTCTGAAGGGATTAGCATCCATGCTAACATTCGTACAGAACAAACTAGAAAAGCACTCAGAGAGCGCAGACCTCCGCCAAGGGATCACCCCCAAAATTTAATCAGTTCTTCCATATCCCATTTCCGACAATTCCTGAGAATTTCATCCAAATCTGTTCAGAACTTTTGATGTTATTTTGAACAC
Source organism: Cetoscarus ocellatus (assembly GCA_037902135.1). Lineage (NCBI taxonomy): Eukaryota > Metazoa > Chordata > Actinopteri > Labriformes > Labridae > Cetoscarus > Cetoscarus ocellatus. The sequence continues at coordinate 3,715,006 of JBAMNC010000033.1, read as the reverse complement.
AAACAAACAAGACAAACAAGACAAACAGACAGACAGACAGACAGATAAACCCATAGCTTACACCTCTTCCTGTTTTAAAGGGCACTGATTTGGCCATCCCACTTTGGGCCACTCATAATCATTGTAGATTGGATTTTGGCAAGATGGAGCTGCCTGATTACATTGATTCAGACATAGGCTCCAGTTGCTCTGCAAGGTAACCAGATTTAGATCAGCATCAAAGTCTAATAATTTAATCCTTGTGCCATGACTGACAATCTCTGAAAAAATCATTAAAAACAATAGGGAACTTTTTAAGTTAGCTTGTTTACAGTCAGACAAACAAACTAGAAGTGCTCCGAGAGCACAAATCGCCGCCAAGGCAATTCTGACATTTTACGCAAAGTTACTCTTTAAAATGTGGAAAACTGCCTTAGCAACCAATCATTTTTTAAAAAATCCTTAATGAGCATCCAGATTTGATTCACCAAAATCTTATCAGTTCTAACTTGTTCCATGACCAACATTCCCTGAGAATTTCACCAAAATCAGTTAAGTACTTTTTGAGTTATCTTGCTCACAGATGTACGGACAAACAGACAAACAGACAAATGGAGGAACTCCAGCACAAACATAACCTCCTTGGAAGAGGTAACAAATGACGTGTCTGCACTACCTGGAGGGTCTCCCGTGACATGTAGGCTATCTGTGACTCTGACAAAGGCCCAGTTACTGGAGGACACACAAGGAAAAGAGAAACAGACACAGAGAGATAACAGTGTTAGAGGGCTGAAAACAAAACACAGCACTATTCACCTTACAAAAGTGTGTGTGTGTGTGTGTGTGTGTGTTTGGCTGCATGTTGCTCTTACCATGATAGATATCCTGCAGAGATCCCCCTCCACAGTACTCCATACTGATCCATAACTTATCTCTCCTGCACACACACAGAACACTGGGTCAATACAAATGTGAGGAGATCTCACAAAAGAAAATCCTTCAATACTTTCAGTAACTTGTCTTTTTTGTGCCAGTCACTGTTACATGATGCTGTTTACTGCTCCGTGATACAATTTAATGTATGTTTATGTACTTTTACACTTTTAAGGCACAAACAACATTTTTTTTACTTGAATGACTCTTACCGGAGATAACTGCCAAAATAGGCTACGATGTTGGAGTGTTTACAGTCCTTCATCATTATGATCTCCTGCTGGACGACAGCAAAGTCCTCACCTGAAGGGAACACATGGGTGAGCACACATCTCAGGAGTGTTAACTTTCTAAAAAGATTGAGGGGTAAAGGGAGAAGTCTGCATGTTCATGAATGGATGGAGATGTCAGTATGTGTACTAGTAAACTAAATTAACTAATATTATTGTGTTGGCCTCTACAGTCTGATAACATAAGATAAATGACTTTTTTCAGATGTTGCCAATGAATCCATAGCTTAATTAGCAAGGGTTATTAGGTGACTGATGAAAGGTGTCATAGAAATGGGAAAAGTTGCTTTCTGTTGCTTAAACAAGAGAATGTAAAGATAGACTAGTACAAGTAAGAGAAAGAGGGCAGGTAATGCCGAGGAAGACTTAAGTCATGGTGGGGTCAGGTAATTTGTCATTCCTTTTGATTTTACTGAAAAAAAAATACAAAAACTCAGAAAAAACACATGACAAGGAACAAGCTGATTTTACAATGACATAACATGATGTCTAACTCTTTCTGGCCTTTAGTAAGTGCAGTAGGTTTTCAAATCATTCTTAGGCCTAAAAAGATCTTTATGGGCAACCTTTGGTCTTATTGAGTTAAAATCAAATGATTGATAATCAAAATCATGAAAACAATAGGAATTTCATCAGTGTAAAACAAATGGTGTGTACATATTTTATTAACCATAATGTAGGGGCATGTTGTCAATATTTTGTTACAATTAAAACAGATACCGTAGTGTGCAGGAAAATAATATAATGGAGATATTAATAATTAAAGTGTCAATAACTTTATTTGTAGAGCACTTTTAAAAGCTAAGGTTGACAAAGTGTTGTGAAAAACGAACAGACAACAAACCACAAGCTTATCACAGTATGAGCTTTTTACAACGTTTGATACTCAAACATGAAAAATGGACCAAAGTTTTGTCTTTAGGATTTTTTCTTTTTTGCTATAGTGGTGTCCAACAAAGGACCTCTTTCACAATACATGTAATTTTGCCCACAGCCCAATTTTTTGTTTATTGTGTGGTATTTGTAGTACACCCAGAGACTCCCAAGAATATACCTTTAGAAAATCCAAAAGTCATCCAGGGCCTGTACTATGACCTATTTTATGATCATTGCCATAGGTGTGAGCCAGGGTGCACACTTTACCCCAAAACTTACTCAAACACAAATAATAAATCATCAAATTGGGTCAAATCACCTTCACTGAAGTCTGGTGCATCTTTTGAAATCAAATGTAAAGCTAAGTATTACAATTGAAAGAAGTTATTGAATTTTAACTGGAAAAAAAGTAGTTTTTTTTATGATTTTTTCAACAAATTCAATTCTTTGGAGATGTGTCTGACCAACTTACAGTTGCTGTACACCTAAAATACTTACAAATTATTTGGCCACATATATATTCTCAAAGTGGGAAAAAAATCATCAAATTCTGAGACCGGTAAAGTTGTTCAATTAACAGGTTGGGTTACTGTGGTAGAATCAGGATACTGTTCCATGTCTTGTATATCAGGGAACCTTTAAAGATTTGTTCAGAATTCATCCTTTAAGTATGATTTCTTTTAGAATTTGAATGCTAGATTCAAAACAAACATTTCACATGAAATTTTATTCATTTTAATATTGAACAGCCACAAGGGGCCTGTATATTATGCCTTTGTGATGAGATAATAATGAGCCATTGATACAAGTAAAAACCGATGCAGTTTTGGATTGTTGTAATCAGATTGTATATATCTACAATGACAGCAATACATAAACATTACTTCTGTCAATTTCTGTTTCTAGTACTTATATATACATGTAATCTGTTTTATGGCCTTTGTGTCTTTTTGCATAGCAACGGCTTGGATGATTTTAATTTGTAGACTGGAACTATAGTGAGGGAAAGGGGATCTGAGAAATCCATAAGATGTATGATTGGCTGGTTATTTCATAGAATGGAGTCTTTGAATTTGCTTGTGTATGGTTGGAGGGGTTTCTGATTTTGAAAATGTTTATAATATCCCAAATAATAGATTACAGATGCAACATGTGCACACATGCCAGAGGTTCTCTTTCCAGCAGGACAGAGACAATAATATGCCTTCACAGGATCATCTGATGCATTCTTGTCAAATTGAATCCAAACATTGTATTTTATTTGAGATCTGTGACGAGAATGAATCTGTCCCCTAATGAGATCAGCATCATGCTGGTAAACCCAAATCTCATAGTCACCATCATTTTTTTGATGCTCAGCAATGTAGCCAGGGGACTGTTTGATTTGGTATGTACCGCATGTTATGGTCTCAAGGTATTCCAGATCCACATGAGGGAACGAGATATCAGATGCTTCTGCCATTCACTACGAGCTCTACGTGACATATTTGTTTTTTATTTTTCAAACCTTTCATGGAATCAAATGACCATGCTTACTAATCTTTCCCAAGATACCGTCAAGATATTTTCATACAATTGCAGATATTTTGAAAAAAAAAATGATGGTATATATATATAAAATAAAGACTCCATTCTATGAAATAACCAGCCAATCATACATCTTATGGATTTCTCAGATCCCCTTTCCCTCACTATAGTTCCAGTCTACAAATTAAAATTGTCCAAGCCGTTGCTATGCAAAAAGACACAAAGGCCATAAAACAGATTACATGTATATATAAGTACTAGAAACAGAAATTGACAGAAGTAATGTTTATGTATTGCTGTCATTGTAGATATATACAATCTGATTACAACAATCCAAAACTGCATCGGTTTTTACTTGTATCAATGGCTCATTATTATCTCATCACAAAGGCATAATATACAGGCCCCTTGTGGCTGTTCAATATTAAAGTGAATAAAATTTCATGTGAAATGTTTGTTTTGAATCTAGCATTCAAATTCTAAAAGAAATCATACTTAAAGGATGAATTCTGAACAAATCTTTAAAGGTTCCCTGATATACAAGACATGGAACAGTATCCTGATTCTACCACAGTAACCCAACCTGTTAATTGAACAACTTTACCGGTCTCAGAATTTGATGATTTTTTTCCCACTTTGAGAATATATATGTGGCCAAATAATTTGTAAGTATTTTAGGTGTACAGCAACTGTAAGTTGGTCAGACACATCTCCAAAGAAATGAATTTGTTGAAAAAATCATAAAAAAAACTACTTTTTTTCCAGTTAAAATTCAATAACTTCTTTCAATTGTAATACTTAGCTTTACATTTGATTTCAAAAGATGCACCAGACTTCAGTGAAGGTGATTTGACCCAATTTGATGATTTATTATTTGTGTTTGAGTAAGTTTTGGGGTAAAGTGTGCACCCTGGCTCACACCTATGGCAATGATCATAAAATAGGTCATAGTACAGGCCCTGGATGACTTTTGGATTTTCTAAAGGTATATTCTTGGGAGTCTCTGGGTGTACTACAAATACCACACAATAAACAAAAAATTGGGCTGTGGGCAAAATTACATGTATTGTGAAAGAGGTCCTTTGAATGTAATTTATTTTTTTAAATTAAAATAAACACAAAAATTTCTTATTGTGATATAGTGACAAAAGTTTACAGAAAGAGTAAAATATATAAACAGAGATTGGCGTATAGAGTTGTGTAACACCAATTAGTTAATGACAGAGATTGGTTCATATTGACCAGCCCCTGGAGCAAATCTGCAGATGCAGAGGAAGAAAGAGTAGGAGAAGAACAAAAGAAGAGATTTGTTGTTATGAATGACTGAAAACAGCTCAGAAAGAAAGATGGCAAGACTTCAGCACAGAGGAGATGAATAGAGGAGCAGCAGAGAAAAGAAAA